>SKCR01050098.1:0-39560 GCA_019454045.1 Zanthoxylum bungeanum | reverse complement strand
GAAAGAGCTGTCAGCATTCATGTTTTGAACATGATCGACCGGATTCAATACTTGGAATGACATGGCATTGTGATTGATGAACGGCTGTGCCGTAATTTGATTCTGTCTTATTTTCCTGGTTCTTATGTTGGTTTTGTATTACACTTCCATATGCATTCGATGCAAGCTAGCTATGAAGAACTTCATAACATGTTACGCACGACAGAACATGATATGAGAAAAGGCAACCCCACTTTGTACCTCCATTGTGGAGCTGGCTCTTCGAAGACTTCTGGGATTCCAAATAAAATAAAGATGTGGAAAAAGAAGATATCAAAGAAGAACTCCAAGAAGCACAAATGTGTTAAATCGCCAATAGCTCATGATCAATGTCTACATTACAAGAAGTCTGGACACTGGAAGAATGACTGTCCAGAGCTGATAGGAAAAAAAGGACCCTCAGGTATGCTTTGTATTTTTCCAATTATTGACATCTCATTAGCCTTAGATACAAATAGTGGATGAGTGTTAGACATTGGCAGTCCTACTCATATTTGCAACTCCCTGCAGGTAATGAGGTTAAAAAGAAGGCTGAATAAAGGGGAGATCTAGCTTAGAGTTGGCAATGACGAGACATTGAATGTTAAAGTCATAGGAACGATTGTTTTAGATCTCCCCAATGGTTGTAAATTCAATTTACAAGACTGTTATTATGTACCCTCACTTATCAGACAAATAATATCACTGCCAATATTAGATAAAGAGGGGTATAAAATAAATATTAAGGATGAAACTTTATTTTATATGATAAAGGTAATTTATTGAAATTTGAATATTTTTTATCAAACGGTCACTATGTTTTGGAAACATATAGAGATGTCTTTAATGTCGAGGAAAATACAATTAGGAAATCTGAATTAAATAATACTGAATTATGGCATATGAGATTGGGCCACATAGGTGTTAGACGTCTATCCAAATTGGTAAAAGATGGTTTGATTGTAAATCTTACCTTAGATCTTTATTCGATTTATGAGTCATGTATCCAATGAAAGATGACAAAGGCCTCATTTCTTGGTGTTGGTCACCGTGCTGGAGATTTATTGAAACTAATACACAGCGATGTGTGTGGTCAATTAAATCATGTCGTTCATGATGATTCAATATAATTCGTGAATTTCACAGATGAAAAGTCTAGATATGGATATGTCTATCTGAAATGAAGTAGAAAAACAAACCAGTAAATTCATCAAGTGTCTTAGATCAGATCGAGGTGGTGAATACATGAGTGAAGAATTTAAAAGTTATTTAAGAGAGAATGTAATTCTTGCTCAATATAACCCACCAGGAACACTGCAACACAATAGAGTGTTTGAGCGTAGAAATCGTACTTTATTGGATATGGTGCAAATAATGATGAACTATACAGATCTTTATTATTACCTTTGGGGTTTGCTTTACTTACTACTACCCACATACTTAATAGAGTTCCATCAAAAGTTATTTCTACGACCCCCTATCAGATATGGTTCGGTAGAAATCCAAGTCTTAGGAATTTACAGATTTGAGGTTGTCTTGCATACGTTAGATTTACGCAGCGGGATAAACTAGCACCCATAGGGTATAAATGTAGGTTCGTTGGATATCCTGATAATTCCATGGGATATCAATTCTATGATTTCGAGCAACAAAATGTATTTATTGTTCGTTTTGCCACTTTTCTTGAAAAGTAATTTTTGAGAGAAAGTAGGAATTGTAGAGACATTGAACTTGATGAGTTTGATCCCAACATTAAGGAACCTGAGATGGAACCAGAGATCCAATTAGGAGAATGATCTACAACACAGGTTTTACGTAAGTCGAATAGAATATCAAAGCCTCCTGAGAGATTGTTTTTAACATCTGATACGAGCCTTGATGTTCTCATCTTTGAGGAAACAGATCCGACTACGTATAAAGGAGTGATATTAGATATCGATTCAAGAAAATGACAGGAAGCCATGAAATTCGAAATGGATTCAATGCATGAAAATCAAGTCTGAGACTTAGTTGAACTTCCTGAAGGAGTTAAACCTATTAGTTGTAAATGGGTTTATAAAAAAAAGCGAGGGCCCGATGGAAATGTGGAAACCTTTAAGGCCCGACTGGTAACGAAAGGTTACACTCAACGTCATGGGATTGACTATGAGGAAACTTTTTCACCAGTAGCCATGCTAAAATCCATTAGGATTCTTTTAGCCATTTCTGCATATCATGACTATGAGATATGACATATGGATGTGAAAACTGCTTTCTTAAATGGATTCCTTGAGGAGGATATCTATAGGGAACAACCAAATGGTTTCGTATCCAATGAGACTTCAAACTTGGTTTGTAAGCTCCAGAAGTCTATTTATAGACTTAAACAGACATCCTGAAGCTGAAATCGTTGTTTTGATGAGATAATTAGATTATCTGGATTCATCAAGAATGAGGAAGAACCATGTGTTTATAAGAAATTGAGTGGGAACATGATAGTTTTCCTAGTATTGTATGTAGATGACATCATTATCATAGGAAATGATATAGGATTGATGCAAAGTGTGAAAGCCTACCTTTGCAAGAACTTCTCCATGAAAGATATGGGTGAAGCTTCCTATATACTAGGTATAAGGATCTACTGACCGGTGCATAATCACACGCGTATAACGCAAGCGCACATATCATTCAAGTAGTATAAAAAGTATCGATCCCTCGATGACTTAATACCTAATCTATTAATTTTATGAGGTCAAATGATTACTAGTATCTAACAGGTTGATTGATTGATTTGAAATGGTGATGATTTTGAATTTAAAAACAGGTAAATAAAATTGCGCGAAAGTAGGTTTAAGAAAATTCAATATTAGGAAACTATCTAGGGTTGTGAATCTTCCAATATCATTTTAAAGATGAAGTGATTATTTCATTTTTGTGTAATATATCGGTTTACTAACCTGGAACACTAAATTATGCGAAAGTCTCTGTCGATGGTCATACGCAAATACCCAGTATAACCCAATTGAACCATATGTCTATGTCAATCAAATTACATGGATTCATTAAGTTTAAGTTCCAATTATGGCTACCCCCGCCCGACATGTATATGTCAATCCTGTAAGGAAATCTATTAAAGGGTTATCTATCCTCAAGGAAGATCGTGGGCTATTAAGTCTAAGGCTGAAACCTAAAATTCATTTGTCAAGTTTATTTTAGATTTACCAGATCAATCTTATTAATGGCCAATTAACAAGACACATTAAGCTTAAGACTTAATAAGTAAATCTTTAAATTACCCAAACTATAAAATAACCCCTTATAAACCGGTGATATTGGATTTCATCACAACCCCAGATAACTGGCTTAGTTACGACACATATTTACGGGCAGTAAAAACTTAAATAAAATAAAAGAAATAAAGTAAAATACTGAAAATTAAATGCTGAAAAGTAAATGCTGAAAGTAAATTACTGAAAAGTAAATGCTGAAAGTAAATTGCTGAAAGTAAATTGTTGAAAGTAAATTGATGAAAAGTAAATGCTGAAAGTAAATTTCCGAAAAGTAAATAAAGTAATACAATAAAAGAAAATGCTGAGGTAAAATGATCCACTTTTATTACTTCTATTTTAGATATCCCCCTTAATATAATATATTAACTTTGCAAGATAATTACCAACCAGCCATATCGGCGGTATCGAGATTAAGTCAAATTAATAATTAATTACCAACCGACCAATCAGGCGGTATCCAGTTTAGTCATGTTAAAACCAATTTAAATAATTACCAACCGACCAATATGGCGGTATCCTCGTTAAGTCAGGTTTTAACTAGTTTATATATTATAATTAAGGGAGATTAATCTAAATATTAGTAATAATAGTTTTACCTTTTACCCCAGCAAAGGGGAGTTACCTCATCATTACTGAAAAGTAAAAACTGAAAATTAAAGAAAGAAAAGTATTGTGCGTAAAAGTAAATTACGGAAAGTAAAAACTGAAAAGTAAAGAAAAGAAAGTGCGAAAGCGGAAATTAATTACTGAAAGCTTTAAATAAACAAACAAGATATAATCTTCTTAGTATTCTTAAGAAATTCCTTAGAAGAAAGTATGAATTTACAAATGAAATGGCTTGGTATTTATAGGCAAAATTTTGCCTCCATCAAATCATCCACCAAATCCATTATTAATTGCTCCACCAAATCCATTATTAATTGCTCCGCTAATTGCTTATCATGTTTGGTGGTGATTTGATAATTTTTATTATTTATTTATTAATTTATTTTTTGCTTTGAAAATGATTGAAAATGACTTTAATAATTACACACAACACACTTCTGGATGGTTGATCAATTTCGAGCATGAAATATTCATAATTCGAAATTATTTTGTCTTTCAAAGTTGTATATATTTGAGTCTTCTTTAATCTAGAACTTTAATCAGCTCAATCTGATATCAGAGTAAAAAGTTATGCCTAAAATACGACAGATGCGCAAAACTGGAATTTCCAAAACTGCACTTCGTTAAAACGCCCTTTCAAGTTTCCAATCTCCAAAATTAATATGTCAAGTCCAATTTTTGCCCTTATTTGACCCACATTTCGTCCTAAATGATTTCATTGTGTCCCAATATTATTTTATCTGCAAAATAAACTAAAACACATCAAAACGTTCATCAAACCCGAGAAACTAAACAAAATATTAAGTAAAAGGGGCGGTGAATATTGATATATTTTCTGCTCATCACACCCCCAAACCTAACATTTTGCTAGTCCTCGAGCAAAACAACAAAATAAAATACAAGAAACAATTAAAATTAAACTAAGCCACTTTCGTAGGGATCACGGTTGCATTTAGCATATACAACAAGCCTTTAAACCCCTAGGTGTCCCTAGTGGACGAGTTATAGTCTCGTGAGGGCTTACAACAACGATATCCACAAACGTTTTACAAAAGTAAAAAGATAATAAAACTAATGCACACAAAAACAAAAAGACAAGAGAAAAGAGAATAAAGAAGTTAGTGCCTAATCATGTGATTAGTGCCTAATAATGTGAAACTTCTACTCCAAGTTACTATTTGTTTTCTTTCTTTCTAAATTACTGAATAAGTAAATTCTCCGATTATATTTACCATTCTCCATATGCACAGCAGACAAAATATTAATAAACTCATTTTTGCCCACAACAGTCACAAGTGTAGTTGATAAAAGAGTAATATTTTTGTCCTAAAGTTTTATCAGAATTCACACCTTTTTGCAGCAATGTAATAAATTTTCTGATTTTTCTCTTTGATTTTTGATTTATTTATTTATTTATATACAATATCTTCCGTCTATGTAGCGAGTGTTGGGTCGGTGGCTCCCAAACCAGTTGGCTTTAGGGCACCAGGTGTTAAGACACCCATACGGACTTAATTACTCAGACTTCAGATATATATATTTTTTGCAGCATCTTTGATCCATGTAGCGAGCGTTGGGCCAGTGACTCCCAAACCAGTTGGCTTTAGGGCACTAGGTTTTAAAACACCCTTACAGACTTAATAACTCGGACCTCAGACGTTTTTTTTTTACTCCATCACTTTTTGAGATGCTTTCTCCAATTAAACTAGAGCACTAAATATTACAAACTTTTCAATTATAACTCATGTCCGTATGTTACCATGCATGTTGATAATACCTGACAACTGAGTATATGAAGATCCATTTTAGTCAGTATTATGGAGAATTCACAAATTAAATAATTTAAAATAAAATAAATAAAAATTAACTTGTTCCGAAATAGGTTTGAGATACGTTTAAGGAGTGGAAATTCCTTACTCAGCTATCTCTTACCAAGTTCACATTTTTAGTCAAAATAAAAACAAAAACTCAAAATATTTTTGTAATTTTTGAAAAATTTTCAATTTTTTTTGTATTTTTCGAAAATTTTTGGACTACAAATAAAAACAACACATAACTAAAAACAATATACTGATCAACTAATTTCCTCCCATAAACCTAAATGAGACATTATCCCCAATGTCTTAAACAGTAGAAGAAGAGTTTTGAAGATAGTACCTGGTTAATTGAAATTCTACCAATCGTTCAGACATACCTGGCACGATCAGTTCCTCTCCGTTTAATGGTTCAATAAGATTTGCCTCTGCCATGGTTTTGGGATGATTCCCAAAACGTGACTGCCTCCTTCCTGTACGGCCTTTGAAACGATCCCCATTAGTCCAAGATTGCCTCCGCTATAACTAAATGCATATTCCTTGCAACTAAGACTCGACCCAATTCATGTGTTGCCTCTACGTATTGTGGTTTAACACCAACACTAGTACCGCAAAACACACAGATGTTTTCAACTCGTCTTTTTTTAAGTGGCTTCCATGTTTTACTCTGGATGTCTTCAAAAGTGCAATGATGAGTTGAATTTATAACACCTGAAAAGGGTGAGTAAAATAATAGCACTAGTACCTGCCAAATGACAATTATTAGTTAACAGTAAAATAAATCGTGATAGTCAAAAAGGTCTGGATCCTGTCGGAGAAAATAAAAGAAAACAACAAAACAAATTACAATTATTAGGAAAAGACAAAGAGATATAATATGTACAAGAAAAGTAGCGGCTTGATTGATGTTTATGCATCAGGGACAAACTTCCCATCCAATTTTCTTATAAATTGGCAAACATGGTCTTTTTGAGTCAGATTCCCGAGACTTAATTGTTGTCTTTCTTTTAGAAATTGTGTATGTAATTTGCGAATGGCTATGTGAACATATCCACTGAGATGCGTCTCAAGAGTTGAAGATATATCATCTACAGACTTCTTACTCAAGCCATCCCTAATGAATTTAATTTTGTCTTCGCGATTATCAGACACAATTCCTAAAGAACGACAACGAGTATTGCAATTCTAGCGTGCACATTTGTAACAAACACCCATTTGCTTAGCTCTATATTTCTTTGCATAGGTGCTTCTTCCAAAACCAGACAGATGTGATATAAAAGATTCAGAAGACTCACTTGCCAATCAGACTCGTGCTTCAATTACCCAACGAATATCATTAGGAATATCATGGATCATCAGTAGTCTCATTCGTTTCAAGCGAGCTTTGTAGACTTTCATCAGAGAGTTTTGAGGGAGAGAAGGAAATTGCTTGTGAAGATTTGCGAGAACTTCTTCCATCGTGAAATGACTTTACCTGTAAAAATTAAACAAACAAAAATAAAACACACCAGATCACAATAGATACACAAATTGCATGGGTTGCCTCCCTGCGATCGTTAAGTTTAAAGTCGTCAGCTAGACATGACTTCTCGAACGTTAGGCTGGATCTGAAAGTGTGACACTTTCTTTCTGTAGCTCAAATGATTCTCCCCAGTAGTGCTTGACACGCTTGTTTTTAACCTTGAATGTTTTGTTGGAGTCGGGATCATGTATCTCAACGGCTCTATCTGGTAAAACCTTGGTGATCACAAATGGACCTGACCACCGTGATTTTGGCTTCCATGGGAAGAATTTCACCATTGATTTGTTTAACAGTACCTTCTGCCCTGGTTCCAGTTGTATGCTCACTAACTTCTCATCATGTCTCTTCTTGGCCTTTTCATTGTACAATTTGGCATCCTCAAAAGGCTGATTGTGAAATTCCTCCAATTCGTTGAGCTGGTGGAACTTTTTCTCTTCTGTTGCTTGTAGTGCAAGAATTGGCTTTTTTAGTGCAAATGACGCTTTATCTTCAGGCTCCATAGACAATTGACATATTTTAAGTTTATCAATAGAACTTTGCATTGCATTGGAGTTCTGGATGGTACTGTGTATCACATCATGTCTGAAACATTCTTCATTCCTTTCATCATCTGGGAAATTCATGGCTTTGAAAACATTGAATGTTACTTCTTGGTCATGTACCATCATGGTTAATTCTCATTTTTGTACATCAATAATGGTTCGACCTGTAGCCAAGAATGGTCTCCCGAGAATGATCGGCACATCTTCGTCTTCCTCTATATCAATGACAATAAAATCCGCTGGGAAAATGAATTTGTCAACCTTGACCAGCACATCCTCAACTACGCCTCTTGGAAATACGAGCGTTCTATCAGCAAGTTGTAGAGAGACTGAAGTGGGCATTGTTTTTCCAATCTGCAGTTTCATGAAAATAGAAAAAAACATCAAGTTAACACTTGCACGTAAATCACATAAAGCCTTACCAAAGTTATGTTCTCATATGATGCATGGAATGGTGAAACTGCCAGGATCTTTCAACTTCGGGGGAAGTTTCCTCTGAATGATGGCACTGCATTCTTCTGTCAATGCTATTGTCTCTTAGTATCTCAATCTCCGTTTTCGTGAAAGAATGTCTTTCATGAATTTGACATAGCTGGGCATTTGTTCCAACGCTTCTGCAAATGGAATGTTGATATGCAGCTTTTTGAACACCTCCAAGAATCGAGAAAACTGCTTGTCTAGTTTATTCTTCTGAAGACGCTGAGGAAAAGGTGGAGGTGGAGTGATCTGTTCTTTTTCCTTTGCTTCTTTTTCCTCTATCTGTTTCTTTGTTTCTTTTGGAACTTCCTCAGCAGTTGTTTTGGCTCCAACATCTTTGTTGATTTCAGTACCGTTTTTCAAGGTGATGGCTTGACATTGCTCCTTACCTCGGTTCCTTGGATTTGGTCCAGTGTTGCTGGGAAGATTACCTGGCGGTCTGTAACTCTGAGCATTGGCCAGTTGTCCCATTTGATTCTCCAGTGCTTTGATAGAGGCTGAATGGCTTTGATTCAATGCTACTTGATTTTGAACCATAGCTGCTAAAGCATCGTATTTTGCTTCTTGCTTCTTCAACTGGGCTAGCACTTCTATTATTCCTGGTTCTTTTTCATGCTCCTGGCCTTTGTTCTGTTGCTGGAATCCATGTGGTGGATAGTTCTGTTGTTGGAATCCCGGTGGGGGATTGTTCTTTTGCCCTGAATTGTTGCTCCATGAAAAATTCGGATGATTCCTCCACCCTGGGTTGTAGGTGTTAGAATATGGATTGTTCCCCTGTCTGTTGAAATTGTTGACATAGTTCACTGTCTCTTCTTGTTGGTTGTAAGATTATGACTCAGGTACTCCTCCAAATAGTGAACTTGTGGATCCACCATTAACTTTCATGTTAAGAGTTTCCAGATTTTTGCAAATCACATCCAACTTGGAATTCAGTGCTGTGTTGGCTCCAACTTCATAAATTCCTGCAATTCTTTGGATCATGCTCATTTCTGTTGGCCATAAAGAATTTTTGTTGGCCATTTCTTCAATTAAGTCATAGGCCTGATCTTCTCCTTTTGCCATCAAAGCTCATCCAGCAGCAGCATCAATTGTGGTTCTCATTATTCCAGAAAGTCCATTGTAGAAGGTTTGGACTTGTAGCCACTTTGCGATCTCATGATGAGGACATTTCCGGAGTAAATCTTTGAATCTTTCCCAAGCTTCGCAAAGGGATTCTTAATCTTGTTGTACAAAAGATGTGATGTCATTTCTCAGTTTTGTTGTTCTGGTTGGTGGAAAGTACTTTGCAAGGAATTTGGTGGCTAGAGTGTTCCAAGTTGTGATGGAACCTGCTGGTAGTGAATGTAGCCAAGCTTTAGCTCTGTCCTTCAAGGAGTATGGAAAAACACGTAGTCTCATTGCTTCTTCAGCTGCTCGGTTGTAATTGAAAGTACCGCAAACTTCCAGGAAGTTGCTGATGTGGGCATTAGGATCTTCAGTTGCATTTCCCCCAAAATGTACTGACTGCTGAATCATCTGGATGCATGTTTTGATGTCACCCGCATTTGCTGGTAAGTGAGGAAGTACAATACAAGAAATGAGTCTGTCAACCACCGGAATGGTTCTGTCTCGAATGGGTATTGGTGGTGCAACCTCCAAAGGTTCAGGTTCCATGTTGACTAAAGCTTCTTGGCCTTCTCGCCTTTCCTTTCTCAACTGTCTGATGGTTCTTTCAATTTATGGGTCAAGCGGTCGAAGTTCAAAGCTTCTAGTTCGTCTCATGTAGTGTTTGGGAACCTGAAACATAAGAAAACATAAATAATAAGTAAAAAGAAATTAGATACAAGTAAGGTATCTAACCCCTAAACAATAGTGAAAGATAAATAATTCCCCGGCAACGGCGTCAAAAACTTGACCGGTGCGTAATCACACGCGTATAACGCAAGCGCACGTATCGTTCAAGTAGTATAAAAAGTATCGATCCCACGAGGACTTAATACCTAATCTATTAATTTTATGAGGTCAAATTATTACTAGTATCTAACAGGTTGATTGATTGATTTGAAATGGTGATGATTTTGAATTTAAAAACAAGTAAATAAAATTGCGCGAAAGTAGGTTTAAGAAAATTCAATATTAGGAACTATCTAGGGTTGTGAATCTTCCAATATCATTTTAAAGATGAAGTGGTTATTTCATTTTTGTGTAATATATCGGTTTACTAACCTGGAACACTAAATTATGCGAAAGCCTCTATCGATGGTCAGACGCAAATACCCAGTATAACCCAATTGAACCATATGTCTATGTCAACCAAATTACATGGATTCATTAAGTTTAGTTCCAATTATGGCTACCCCCGCCCGACATGTATATGTCTATCCTGTAAGGAAATCTATTAAAGGGTTATCTATCCTCAAGGAAGATCGTGGGCTATTAAGTCTAAGGCTGAAACTAAAATTCCTTTGTCAAGTTTATTTTAGATTTACCAGATCAATCTTATTAATGGCCAATTAACAAGACGCATTAAGCTTAAGACTTAATAAGTAAACCTTTAAATTACCCAAACTATAAAATAACCCCTTATAAACCGGTGATATTGGATTCATCACAACCCCAGATAACTGGCTTAGTTACGACACATATTTACGGGCAGTAAAAACTTAAATAAAATAAAAGAAATAAAGTAAAATACTGAAAATTAAATGCTGAAAGTAAATGCTGAAAAGTAAATTACTGAAAAGTAAAATACTGAAAAAATTGCTGAAAAGTAAATTGTTGAAAGTAAATTGCTGAAAAGTAAATGCTGAAAATAAAATTGCCGAAAAGTAAATAAAGTAAAAGTACAATAAAAGAAAATGCTGAGGTAAAAGGATCCACTTTTATTACTTTTATTTTAGATATCCCCATTAATATAATATATTAACTTTGCATGATAATTACCAACCAGCCATATCGGCGGTATCCAGATTAAGTCAAATTAATAATTAATTACCAACCGACCAATCAAACGGTATCCAGTTTAGTCATGTTAAAACCAATTTAAATAATTACCAACCGACCAATATGGCGGTATCCTCATTAAGTCAGGTTTTAACTAGTTTATATATTATAATTAAGGGAGATTAATCTAAATATTAGTATAAAATTTTTACCTTTTACCCCAGCAAAGGGGAGTTACCTCCTCATTACTGAAAAGTAAAAACTGAAAATTAAAGAAAGAAAAGTATTGTCCGTAAAAGTAAATTACGGAAAGTAAAAACTGAAAAGTAAAGAAAAGAAAGTGCGAAAGCGGAATTAATAACTGAAAGCTTTAAATAAACAAACAAGATATAATCTTCTTAGTATTCTTAAGGAATTCCTTAGAAGAAAGTATGAATTTACAAATTAAATGGCTTGGTATTTATAGGCAAAATTTTGCCTCCATCAAATCATCCACCAAATCCATTATTAATTGCTCCACTAATTGCTCCACCAAATCCATTATTAATTGCTCCACTAATTGCTTATCATGTTTGGTGGTGATTTGATAATTTTTATTATTTATTTATTAATTTATTTTTTGCTTTGAAAATGATTGAAAATGACTTTAATAATTACACACAACACACTTCTGGATAGTTGATCAATTTCGGGCATGAAATATTCATAATTCGAAATTATTTTGTCTTTAAAAGTTGTATATCTTTGAGTCTTATTTAATTTAGAACTTGAATCAGCTCAATCCGATATCGGAGTAAAAAGTTATGCCCAAAATACGACAGATGCGCAAAACTGGAATTTCCAAAACTGCACTTCGTTAAAACGTCATTTCAAGTTTCCAATCTCCAAAATTAATATGTCAAGTCCAATTTTTGCCCTTATTTGACCCACATTTCGTCCTAAATGATTTCATTGTGTCCCAATATTATTTTATCTGCAAAATAAACTAAAACACATCAAAACATTCATCAAACCCGAGAAACTAAACAAAATATTAAGTAAAATAGGCGGTAAATATTGATATATTTTCCGCTCATCATCTACCGGGATAGAGTTAGGAAGTTTATAGGAGTTTCATAATTGACGTACATAGATAAGATGTTAGAAAGGTACGGTTTTACCAACTGCAAGGCAGTAAATGTACCTATCTGATTTGGTATACATCTTTCGAAGAAAATGGCACCTCAGACTGAGGAAGAGAGAGTTAGAATTTCTAACTTGCCATATGCTTCTTGTATTGGAAGCATAATGTATGTTATGTTATGTAGTAGACCTAATATCAGTTTCGGCGTGACCAACCGATATCAATCTGATCCAGGTAACGATCATTGGACAACCGTGAAACATATCTTGAAATATCTTAAAGGTACTAGGGATAAGTTTATGATATATGGAGAAGATGATCTATAAGTTAAGGATTATACAAACTCCGACTTCCAGAGAGATCCAGATGATAGAAAATCTACATCGGGATACATATTTACCCTTAACAGTGGTGAGATTAGTTGGCGATGTTCAAAATAAGGCTCAACAGCTGATTCCACCACTGAGGCGGAATTTATAGCGGCTTCAGAAGCTGCTAAAGAAGCTGTTTGGATTAGAAATTTCATCACAGAACTTGGCATTGTGCCTAGTATTGCGGATTCGATCCCATTGTATTGTGATAATAGCGGATCCATTGCGCAAGCTAAGGAGCCGAGTGTGCATTCCAAGTCTAAGCACATGGAAAGGAAATACCACTTAATTAGAGAGATAATTGAATGAAAAGACATAGTGGTCTTGAAGGTTCAAGGACTAGACAACATAGCAGATCCGCTTACAAAGGCCTTACCTCCTAAATTATTCGATAAACATGTGGAGGAGATGAGACTGCGATACCATCCAGATTGGCACTAAGCAAGTGGGAGCTTGTTGGAGTTGGTGCTTGGAGTGCCAATTCGAATTGTACATTTTATTATTTAATAATAAAATAATTACATTTTCATATCTTATTAATGATATTGTCATTATACGTATTAGATTGATATATAGATATGCTAAGAATGACATCGACCTTAGAATAGTCTTGACACTAGGTGTAAACTATTCTTAAAGTACATATTCATAGTCGTTGGTTTTGGAATACAGTCGAATTCCTATAATCTAGAAGACTAGCACATGTCGTATATTGGAATTGAAGTTCCAATGGTTTAACCCGATGTACCATGAGTTTTGGAAACTCATATAGACGTGTGGGTATTGGTTGGATCGAATACTGAATGACTCACAGATGATTCCTAATAGTTGGAAGTACACATCACCGTCAATAGGAATCTCCTCGAGTCGAGTATCATATGTAATCCTTTGACTATATGATATCATTGATTTTGTGTGAAATCCTCCACATTTTGATGCCATGTATGTCAGAAACCTTTCATGGTCTGGCCTCTAGATGTTCGTTGGGTGTGGACCGATACACTCAGTAATCAAGTGTGAAGCAAGATAGGATCTGTCAGCCCGTATATGTACCATAAGGGGTTTATGTATCCATGTGAGTTAAGTCACGATTCTTAAAGCTTTTACCAAAGTCGATCACCTATGGTGGATCGCATCAGTTATGAAGAATCGTGGACATGTCGACATGAGATGTGCGCCTCAAAAACTTGACGGTGTATTCTATATTTCCTAAGCACAACTCAGATAGCCTACCAAAGAGGGATTGTTAAACATATGTGATGACCTCGACTTGTATAGTTCAGAAAGGTCGTTCGTGTTCTTCGCGAATTCGAAGGTGGTCGTATTGTGTACATATTAGCTAGGCTTATATGACGAACGTGTCTGAACTTAGAGAGTCCCAATATGAAATGTACTCGTTGAGCACTTGGGTAGCCGATTAATTTTGATAAAAGATAATATTCGATATTATAATTATCAACTAAGATAATCAAGTTTTATTGGATAACATTGATTATTTACTTTGACCTAATTGGATTAATTCAATAATTACACAATAAATTAATTGTAAAATCATAATTATCTCTACCATTTGAGGATATTATGGTAATTATAAGTATGTAATAATATGTGGTTTTGGCTTGATTTAATTGGATTAAATCAAAGTGGCAAACATTTAACTAATCCATTTTCTAATCCTTGGCTTGATTTAATTAGATTAAATAAAGTGAGAGACAATGGAGATTAGTCACACCTAATTATACATTTATGGACAAATTAGATTAATGCCACCTAAAAGTTGATTACAACTTTTATTAATTAAAAATTGTCTAAGTTTTGCTATAAATAGAAAACTTTAGGAAGATTTTAATTAAGCAAATCAAAAGCTTGAGAAAGCTAAGTACAAGCAAATTCTTAGAGAAATTAACTTAAGTTAGAGAAGTTTGTGAGGTCTTTATAATATTTCATCTAGGAGAAATCAAGATTGGATCTTGAGGTGAAGCTTGCTAGCATTGGAATCAAGATTTAATTTTAGAGTCAAGTTTGCTAATCCTTGAAAATTCTCCAAATATTTCAACAAAGAGAATTAGATTGGATCTTTGAATCAACATTGCTAGGTAAGTTTGATCTTCTCTAAAAGCTATATTTTTCATTAGTGAGACATATATTGTTGAATTATGTATTAGATACATAATGTTGAAATTATGCTAATTAATTATGTTAGGATGCTTTGGAGGTATAAACACAATATGCTTGTAATTGAGTCAAAATATTTATGTTAGACATAAACATAAAATTAGAGTTTGGAACTCTAGATTAAAGCTTAGAGCTATGGCTACCGTTCTAGAATCACTTGACTACCTTTGGGTGACCATAATTGTTCACAAGATATTTCTTATTGAGATTCTAATTTGGTTTGTGTATTGGATTCAAAATTTACGCAAGTGCGTATTTAGAATAAATTTATGTTTTTTTAAAAATATTTGATATTTTGAAATTTTTTTTTATTCTATAACATATGTTGATATTGGTTTTGATGTTAAAAATTAATTTTGGGTATTTTAAAAGTGTTTAGGGAAAACCGGAAGAAATTAGGGTAAAATACGCTAATTCCTTCAGCTCACTAGAAAGTGAGCTGAAGGAAGTAAGAAAACAAAGAAAGAAATTAAAAAAAAAAACAGTCTTATGCGGGCAGAGAGCGTGTACACTGTAGCGCAAACAGTGCGCGCATGGTATGCGCTATGCTCGTTGATTTTATTTTACTTGTTCTGGAGTTTCCGGACTTCGATTCAGCCTCATTTTTTCCTATACACTCGTAATGAAATATAATATTTTATTAAATTATTTAAAATTACACCAATACTTAATATCTACGGGTTAGATCCATTTCCGCTGTGCGGGGTACCGATCCAACCCTAGGGGTTCCACAACTGCCCCAACAGGGCTCGATCCCCTCCATCCACCGCCACCATAATGACAGATACCTGGCCTCGATTCTTTCTTCACCCGAGAAACACCCCATCGGGCTATCTTATCCCATTCCTTTAATAATACAAACCTCATTGCCTATTCCAGGGCTGTTGCATAGTCTGGAATCTCCTGAATCCTGAGGTGGGACCACAATATCCTAACCCCCAGTGATCTCTTAAAGCTCTCAAATGCTTATGGGGACTCATACGTCCCAAATTCCAATACCAAGTTGTGGTATCTGTCGATTAAGCTTTTCAGCGACTCATTATCGCACTGCTTCATTGTCCTTAGTAACCCGATCATCTTCCTTGGTGCGCATGCCCCTTTGGAATGGCGCATGAAAGACTTCTTTATCTGTGAAAAGCCATTTATACTCACTGGAGTCAAATTCCTGAACCATAAGTTGTCGGTCCCCCCAATGTCAGTGGGAAAACCCTGCAGACTGCTTCATCGACCATGCCTTGGATCTCCATTAGCAAGATGAATTTTTCAACATGGGACTTAGGGTCTCTATTACCTTTATGATGTCCATCGCATGCATAAAGAACCTCATCGGGATCTTTTATTCCAGCACATTCCTGGTGAAAAAAGATGTTGTCTTCATATATTGATCATCATGAGCACCTCCTCTCATGCTCATCTCTCATTTTCTCATCTCTTGTTGGAACCAGTCCCTTAAGTCCATGGTATCCTCATGCCTTGTGAGAGAGGCTTTCTCATAATCTCATCTCCTGATGTGGTGTCTCCTTCCATCTGGGGCTCTATGCATTTGCTCTTCATAACGTCTAAAATTTCTCTCCACCAAGCAAGAGCTATTACTGGATGATTCAGGCGTTCGTCCATTGTCACACCTCCCCCGAACCTCTTCTACCGGTGCTTCGTTGGCTATGACCATCGACCTCACTCTCTGTGATTTTCTCGTCCCGATCTCTCGTTTTTCTTATCTGTCCACCGGTCTTTTCGCACTAACAATTTTTTTCTTCCTATGACTAGGCCCCACATGAGCCTACTTTCCTGATTTCTTTTCTAACTTCTCTACCTTATCCATTATTGCCTTCATAAATGCTTGGGTTGCCTCCATATCCTTCCTGGCTTTCTCACTTTCTAGCCGTAGGTTCTCCTCCATCCTTTCTATCCACTCCGTAGTTGAAGCCTCTGAAGCTCTATGATTCTCATCTTCTGCCATCTTCTTAGTGTGTTTGCAGATTTTTATATTGATCTCCACAGACGGCGCCAACTGTTGATGGTTGTTCCCTCGAACAAACCTCCATCAGCAGTGAATTTATTTTGTTAGTAGGGAACCAAAGCAAATTTTAACTGGAAAAAAAAATAAACACAGAGTTTACGTGATTTGGCGGAGAGTTACTCCAACCTACATTTATGGGAGAAATGAGGTATATTTTATTACTACTCGAGGTCAAGACCGACCCGAGTTACAATGGGGAAATGAACTATCTCAGTGATAATACACCTCAGGTCTTACACTAGCCCGATATAATTTACTCACTTGGTCAGGTAACCGACCAACTTTCTCTCTCTATCACTAGTTTTTAAGCTCTTAGCTCTTTTACAAGTTGTGAGATGCGTAAATTGCCAACCATTGAATCTGAATCTTCAACTCCTTTATATAGGCTTCCAAATTCATTATTCCACCGCCAATGACATCATCTTATGTCACTTTTATCATCATTACAGTCATAACTCTTCTCAACCACTTTCTAGTTGGGCCAATCAGAATCGCCCATCTCACTGTCATTGCACCGACCTATGATAGCTCTGCTCTGCTACCTCTCTGCCACTTCATCGGCCTCTGGCGGCTGGCAGGGCTACTTCCAATGAGAGATGTTGCTTTTCCCACAGTCATCACTAGTCTTCTAGACGCTTATCCTCTCAACTAGGGCATACGTCACATGACTTCAACACTGGTCAACCTGAGATCCCGTCTTCGTTCCTCGAGACGGCACATTGAGATAAATGATACTATAAAAGCTTTCCTTCAATACTCTCAATCAGGTTGGGTTTTACCAAACTCTTAGAAAACCCCAAATCAATATCCTTCAAGTGGTCGGGTCGGTATCTCAACTTGCTTCATCATCAACAAGTTATGTCTTTTGGAGAAACCCTCTACACCATGAGGTCGGGTTCCTCCATCAAATCCCTTCTATCTCTCCGGACCTTTGGCCTTTTTCATCCATTTTTGTTAAGTATAATACTTGTTCTACCCCTACTTGGTATTTGAACCCTCCTCAGGATGAAAAAACCACCATCAACAAAGATCATGTCATCAAATACAATTCATTTGCTCTTGGGAAATAATCAATCGTATATTTAAAGTTTGGGAGATTATCAAAATACATAAATCTTAAAATTTTATTAACCAATATACTCAAAGATTGTAAAGTGTATTAGAAGTGTAGAAAACATTCACATAGTTTGTATCAGATGTATACCCAATGTCTTATAGAAGTTTCAATTGTATACCCAAATTTGGTACAAATTTGATACACTTAAAAATCTTTGAATGAACCGGTGAATAAAATTTCGAGATTTATATATTTTTGATAACATGTCAATTTTTGAGTATACGATTGATAATTTTCCTCGTTTTTTCTATGGTGCAATCAAAAATCAATCGAGTTGATGGATGAAAGAAGATCCTCATGACAGGAAAGAAGAAGCATAGACAGAAGAAGAATCCTTCAAGAAGGTCGTATATTGAGTTGCTGGTAGGGTGTTTGGAGAAAATCCGGGATTCAAGATCTCGTGCCATTTGGGACATGATTCAAGATGAAAAATCATCTCAAATAAAAAATTTGATCGAGATTTGGATTAAAAAATCATCCCGAAAGATTTAGGAAAAGGTCCGATCAGAACGGAACATTCAGATTACTATCCCTAACTGCTGGGGACCCAATTGAACTGTTTGTTCAAATCTTCTCTCTTTGGTCGATCAAATTTTTAGTGAGGTGCCTGAAATTTTCATGGAACTAGGCCTAAGAAGACCATAGACGCACTTCCATGTGCATAAATTAGCAAGTAACAATTGTAAATGAACGGCTTGGCTTTACGACAAGAAACAGAAACAGAAATACTAAACACTAAATTTCAAATTCAATAGAAAGTTAATATCATCAATGAGATTATGATTTGTCCAAAAGTAACAAAGAGAAAAGGAATCAATACCTAAAAACAGAACACATCCTATACACAATGATCTCAAAATAATAGAATTCTAGAATTCAATATCCATTCAGTCTTATATATTATGTGGTAACTGAAAGTTCTGTGAAGCAAAAATGTGATGAGAATTGTTCTGGACAAAAAGAGAAACACCACATTTGCTGCTATTGAAGCCTTGCCACAAAGGAAAAGTGACAGTTCCTGATACATTCTTCTTGGCTGAGATATCTTTGACAGTGCAGAGCTTTTCGAGCTTACGAACAATGTAGTCATTTGACAGGACACGCCCTTTGTTCTCTCCTTCCGGGCAGTTAGTCACCAATCCACATTCGTATAGAGCCACCATAATATTGACACCTTGATTATCAACCTTGGATCTCAAAGTTCCTGTTAAAGAGACTTGCAGTGATTCTGATGTTGGCCTTTCGAATCTTGCCTGCGTTTTCATATAGATTATGCATTACAATCACTTAGTAGATTAACTTGAAATTGAATTATATCTATCACTTAATGTTTCTCATCATCAAGACTCATCATGGGCACAGATTTTATTGCTAGAAACTTATGGTTCATGACTTTCAGCTCAGATACTTCTATGGACAACAATAGAGAAGCGGGTGGGATTAAAAGATTGCATTTGTTTTTTTATCTGAAATCTAAATAGATTTGATTTAGATTGAAGTCTGAATGCATAGGTTGGGATGACAAAATGAATCGACAAATCGAATCTAAATGTGAAATATTCATATTCGATCGATTCGTTTAATAAATAAATACTAAAAAAAAATTTGTTCAGTTTTGATATGATTTAATGACATAATTAGCATAATTTATATATATATATATATATATATATATATATATATATATATATATGTATGTATGTGTGTGTGTGAAATACACAATTAATAATTTTATATTCGATTTGTTAAATAAATGAATTGAATCAAATAACGAATCAATTTTTTTCTAAAACCATATTCTATTTAATGTGAATGAATTTCGACCCAAATTACCAGAGGTGTGAACGAATTTCATATATATATATATATATATATATATATGAAATACACAATTAATAGTTTTATTTAAAATGACCCACAAAATCTAGACAACATTATTTTTTCTGTGATTATTTTAAACAATTTCTTGAATATTAATTGAAACATAAGAACAACTAGCAAAAGAAATAAATAAACAAATCATAAATAAATAAACACGTCTGTTTATATTCCATTCGTTGAATAATTGAATGGAATCAAATAACAAATCAATTTTTTTCTAAGACCATATTCTATTTAATGCGAACGAATTTCGACCCAAATTACCAGTTAGGTGTGAATGATTCTAATCAATTGATAACGAGTGTTCTTAAGGCATCATTAAAAATTCATTTTAGGAAAGTTTTCATATCATTTTTATGGGGAATATAAACGAATCAGTGAGTTCAAATTCATATTCAATTTATTTATTAAACAAATCGAATTAAATTAAATTGACCCATTTATTTTAAAAATTAAATTTCCGGAATTTCTATATCAATATAATCAAATCGAATAAACGAATAATTGTCTTTTAAGTGTGAATGATTGAATGGCAGATTCTTTAGAGAGGTGACAAGGCAAAGCAACCAACCTGGAAGAGAGGAGGAGGGAACCTAGGAGCAGAAGAAATGGCAGACAGCATAGCATCCTCATCATTCCCCTGACACTGAGCCCTGCCTTGAACAACAAGCTGAGGCGTAAACATGGTATCAAGATTCAAAGCCTCAACATAAGCCTTCTGCCTGACCGTCCACTGGCTCGATCCGTACGGATCTTTCCACCCCATGTAATCCCAATAATCCACGTGATAAGCCAAAACGATCACCGGTACATCCAGCTCGAAGTCGCCTCTCCCCAGCCTCGACACCAGTATCTCCGCCTCCGGCGACGTCCTGCAACCCTGAGATGAAAATAGCTCCACCAAGATTGAACCCCCGCGCCGTAGCTCCTCCGTTGACACGTCCGCTGTCGCGTTCTTTTCATGTGCGTGTGCTTCTTCTGTTACTCCTCCTGATGAACGCCCCCTGCCAAAACATGCAAAGAGACGACGCCTCATTGTTTTTTTTTTTTTGTTTTTTTTTTCAGATTTTGCGTCGTCTCTTTGCCTTGGAAAAAAAAGTTGTGGTGGTGGTGGTGGTGGGGATCGGATCACAATTAAAATTTTATGTATTTGTATCTATGAAGAGAGAAAATTTTTTAAAAACTGGGGATTAACAAGTTAGTGGTGAAGAGATAAATATGGCAAGTGTGGTGGTTATGAGAAACGGTAATTGGGTTTCTGAACGTTCTTTCTTTGTATACAATTTTGGTTTTGAGTCTGTTTTTGAGAGTAAATATATGATCCAGAGATACCGCTAAATATGTGATATTGTATTAAATATAATTAGTTGCTATGAAAAATTTCGAATTTCAAGTAGTATTTGAGATTTATATTATTATATATGCAATTCGTGATAATAATAGTCCCGAATAGAAATTTTAGTTAAATTTCGAATTATTTGTTAGTGATGAATAAAAATTAGATATAATCAGAACGATTAGCATCTTTAAATATAATTACCATTAATCGTTTTTTGATCGGTTTTTAATATTTTAATATATATGACAAAATATTTTTGACTTGATCCGACATTTTACCATTCAGAATTTTCACTTTGTTGGTGACAATTGGCGAGGTATTGTTGGGGGACATTGCGTTACGGACACGGATGTGCGGGAAACAAGATGTTATTGTCAGATTTGGGTAAGGCGTCGGTGGAGATCTGGAAACTCAACAACAAATTTGGGATGGGAAGAGTTGACAAGTAATCTTACCAAAAATTTTGTTTGAAAATTCTATGGGAAAACATTGCGGCCACGTTGTCTTCTTAGATCCGAGTCCAAATCTTCTGTCTCATCAATTGTGCTCCACTTCGCGCTCCACCGATTAAATTTGGACAACTAATATCTCTCATTAAATGAGAGAACAATTTGATTGGTGGAGTGTTAAAGTCAGAGTTCTCTCATTTAATGAGATATATTAGTTGTCCAAATTTGATTGGTGGAGCATAATTGATGGACAAAATATTTGGACTCCTTAGATCTATGTAGCTTTTTGGGAAGAGTTCCTGTTGTTGTGTTTGATACAAGTAGTCTCCGACGATCGAAGCCCAACTAATATGTAAAAAATCTTGATTAAAAGAAATTTCATAAAATCTTGTAAGTCATTACATTCTTTAAATGTCTTTTAAAATCTACATGACTTATTTATTCATAAATAGTATTTTAAAATCTCAATTGAATACACTCCCCTTAAATTTTAATTTTAGATAGTACTTTTATAAAAATTTGGGACAATATTAATTTACACACGGATTCAAGAATATTTTTTTGGTATTTTACTATTTTATATTATAGATAGATTACATGCTTTCATTAATTAATTTTTAAAAATTTATTTAAAAAACCAAATTTCTCATTTATTAAGAAAAATCCTATTTCTTAATTTATTTGTTCTTTAATTTTAAGATTTTAATGTTATTAGTTTTTAATCATTTTTATTACTCTTTAATTTTTTTTTTTGATTAATAAGGAATTTGATCTAATTTGAATTTTTTTGGCTTTTGCTTTTAAAAAAAGGTATGTAACTTCAAATATATTTTAATAATTTATCTCTCTTTTGGGCACTGTTTTTTTAAAATACTTATTTTTATTTTAAATACACACTAAATATTAATTCATCTTTAATTTTTTGTGCAAATGAAAATATTTATAGTCGCATTATGACTAGGGGTATGCAAATCCAACTCAATTCGAGGGTCAACCCGTAACTCACGCGGGTTAGGTGTTAGTTGGGTTGGGTTGGGTTGGAAAATTAACTCAACCCACTTGGGTTGAAAATTCTCAACCCGTTGCGGGTTGAGTCGAGTTGCAATTTCTTTAACCCGACTCAACCCACATATATTTATTAAATATTTTCTTTTATTTCTTTTAACATATTTAACCCTAACAATAATACTACAAAAAAAAAAAAACAAAAAAAAAAAAACTATATGCTCTTGGTCAAGCTGTTGATATTTTAGCATTGTACTTAGTGTAATTAATTAATTATTAATCATTTATTTAAATATGAATTTAGTGAAATTGACTATGTTAATTCTACATTGTTAATTTGTTATGCTGCTATCTTTTTACCATTTAAATATAACTATTTATGAACGCATAACCATACCCAACCCGACCCGCAAGTATATGGGTTGGGACGAGTTGGGTTATTCCTATTTGTCGGTCAAGTTGAGTTGGATTTTTCCCAATCAGCACTATTTTTGGGTTGGGCCGGGTTAGGACACACCCATAATTATGATTGTGCCTAAATATATATACACACAAACACATACCTAATTGACAGTCATTTTGTGATTGTAGGAGAAAAATACAGCAATGTGATTGAGGTCACAAATATGATTGTGCCCTGAGGGTTGGTGATGTGGCTAAGGGGCAATAATGTGACTGGTGTCATAAATGTGACTGTGGGTCGGCAATATACCTGAGGTCACACTTGTGACTATGTGATTTAGGTAACTAACATGCCTGAGATTGAAGTCAAAATATGACTGGGTAATGTAACTTGTTAGGGTTGGTGCTCTTGAGCGCCAATTTTATTATGTATTTCACTATAAATACTAATATAAAATTTTATTATGAATAAAATAAATAGTTTCTTTTACATAACATCCTCTTATATATGGTAAATACGTAACAGACCTTAGAATGATTAGTTATGATACTGTTGCAAACGCGTCGCAACTGACATTGAGTTGTACCATGACATTGTCATTCTTAGACAGTTCCTAATTAAGGTTTACATTACTTGGTCAGTAAAGTAAACTTGTTGAGACTGGTACATGTCGTATATTGGAATCTTGGATTTCGATGGTTTCTCAATGAACCATGAGTCTTGGAGACTCGTATAGACGTGTAGGTGTTTATAGCGGATAAACACTGAACGACTCACCGAATATTCTTAATGGATGGTACACCAACATCAATAAGAATCTTCTCGGGTTGAGTGAGCATAGTGATTCATTGACTTGAGATACCACTGTGGATATATGAGTTATCCTCCACACTTAGATGGCAGTCATGTCACCAATCTATTTAGATCAGACCTCCGTCAGTTCGTTGGGTGTGGACTGATGCTCAGGATATCCTGTGTGTATCAAGAAATGATCTGTCAGTTATGTGTACAGAACATAGGTATTCAATATGGAATTAGCAATCTGTTAAATCCATGGGCCCGTGGTACACTGTAGAAATTACTTCTAAGTGTTATTAAAGGATTGCTAATAGAAACGACGACGTGATTATATCTATAGAGATTTGACATTTATATCTATATCTCTGGAATAATCTGGATACCTGTGACGGTGGGATTATACGTATGCTATGACCTCAACTTGTATGGTTCAGAGAGTTTATCCGTGTTCGTCTTAATTTACAAATGGGTAGATTATGGACACGAAATTGGATTTCGTGACAGATTTGCCTGAACCTAGAGAGTCTCACTAGTGAAATATACTCGTAGAGCACTAGGACAATTTTTATGAATAATACTGATTATTTATAAGTCGTTTAACGATTAAACGAAAAATACATGAAAAATGGACCTAATAATCATTTTCTTTATTAATGTGTATTTGTATTTAATATTTTATTTTATTTAATACACATTAATAAAATGTCAAATTGTGATTTTTGACATATATGATTGATATATGTATTTTGATTATTTAATGTAAATATAATACATATATTTAAGATATTGTATTTATTATTTAATTATATAAATATTATATGATTAAATTAATTAAAGTAACAAATATCTTTAGTCATCATTTACCTTTTAAATGGATTATTTGATTGGTAACACTTAATTATTTACATTAAAAGATTTAATGATGAAATACTAAAAGTTTGTATTTCTTTATGATTTAATTAATTGAAACAAAAAATAGAAAATATCTTATTACTTTTGTTGCCCTATTTTCGGCCAACAAAGGGAAGTATATAAGGTTTTGTTTCATTTTTTATTTCAAAATAACAAGTTTCCAAAAATCAATTACAAAGAGAGTTGAGAGAAAGTTGAAGAACATAAGAAAGAAAAGCTTGGAAATTTATTTTTTTATAAGTCTTTCTTAAACTTTTTCAACTAAGAAATTATTTATATCATGCTTAACTTCAATTTGTGTTGCTATGATGTTGTCTCTACTCTTTTGTTTTGTAATTAAATGGTTGGAAATTGTTTGAAAGGTGTTTGCATGCTTAATGAATAAAGTGAGCTTGAAATTAGTTCTTAAGCTCTCTTTTAGCCATTTGATGGTGATGTTGTCATTCTAGAGTTGCTTAGCCACTCATAAATGACCTAGAATTGTTCTTGAGTTGTTTCATGGTGGTGAGACTTGTTTGGTGTGGTAAGGATTGGATTAAAGAATTGAATTTGTTTAATTTGGTATAATTTGTCAATTTGTGGAAATTATAAAATTAGGGTTCATAACCCTTTCCAAATTTGGGGCTTTTCATATATGTGATGTAACATGATGTATATATTATGTATATTAAATTTGGGATTGACTGGATTTGATCTTGACATGTTTTGAACCAAAAATGACCAAATTGCAAATCCTAAAAAATCTGGGGTGCTATCGCCAATTTACAAAAATTTGGAATTTTTGTTGCAATTTGTATTTTCATTAGGGGTGCCAATTTGGGTCAGGATTCGTTTATTCGTTTGATTCGATTCGCTTTAAATTGAATACGGGTTTGAAAAAATGGATTCGTTTAATAAATGGGTCAATTCGATTCAAACGAATCGAATACGAATTTAAGCTTATTGATTCATTTATTCATTTATGATTCATTTAATTATTTTTATTTACTAGTTCTTGTTAATTTTCAATTAAAATTCGAGAAATTATAGCTAATTACCATAGAAAAAGTAATATTTTCGATATTTGGTGAGGTATTTTTATTAAATATATTAATTACATATTTCATATGTATATATTTATGAAGAAATAATGTAAATCACGTGTGGTAAATTATTTTATTAAATAATATTATGACTAAACGAATAAACGAATATTCGTATTCGATTCGTTTAATAAATGTATCGAATACGAATTCTGATATTAGGATTCGTTTAATAAAAGAATCGAATACGAATTCATGATATTTTGATTCGATTCGTTTAGGATTCGATGCAAATTCGATTCGTTGATTCGTTTTGCCACCTCTAATTTTCATGTATTAGACATGTATAAATCATTTTGGGATTCATTTGGAATCACTTAAATATGTACTTGATAATTTGAGGACCAAAATACAAAGTTATGGGTCAATTCGGTAATTAAAGGAAATTTGATTTCTTGGGTTAAAATTTCATATTTTAAGTATTGGGTAATTAAATAAATAAGTTTATTTAATTGATCAAAGAAAAATTTTTGAAATCGGAAAATTCTGGTTTTCAGCGTTCCGCTGCGCTAACCCGGTAATTCCCTATAAAACCCCAACAAAATTGTATCAGAGCGAGTCCGATTCTGGACACATGGTATGATTATGTCTTTAAAATTCAATATTTAATTAATATTTACTTTATGCATGCATGTGTTTATTTAATTTGATTAAATAAAGCAAAAACATCTTTTGCGGACAAATCCTTATTTAAAATAAGGTTTTTAATTTAATATGTATTTGATGCATATTACTTGGTCCGTCTTGTCAATACCGCTTATCGATAAAATTTATGCGACTATATCCGAGAACGTACCAAAGCTGTGAGGATATGGCTGATAGAAATTTATATGTACCAGATATATTTGATATTAGGTGAATTCAAGCGAAAGCGGAATCCTGAATGTGCCAAAGCTGTCAGGGTTACGCAAGTATCTTGAATTTATCATTGAAAAGTTTAACCTTGGTACGCCTCCTTGTGAATGTGCCAAAGCTATCACAACGGGAAACGTCCAAGAACAAAAACCCATGAGTCACTTTTGAGTGATCGACAATGAGTTGTCTACCTAATGAATATACGTAGGCGAGAACGTGTCAAAGCTGTGAGCTGAAATATATTTATGGGGTCCACCTTTCACTATTATGTTATGATTTGATTATCGCATGTTTTGTATTCTGTTTAGGGATTACAGTTTTGCATGAAATAATGGGATGGGCATTTTTAGATTAAAAATTCATGATCTATTTAATGTTTATGATATAATATGAAACTGTTTTAATCTGCTGATTGTTTATTCACTGTTTATTTGATAGATTTGTTATGGCGGCACCAATGGCGAACCCTTTTGCTCGTATGCTTGATACGAATAAGCTTAAGGGCGCTGAGAATTTTTCCGACTGGGATATGGATTTGAGGATTGTCCTCGGATCCGAGAAGCTGGGATACATATTGGAAAGTCTATTACCGCTTACTATATCTCCAGATGCATCTCCCGAAGAAGTTGAGACTTTCCGCAAATGGAAAGATGATGATTTAAGAGTTAAATCATACATACTTAGTTCTATTTCTTCTAAGCTTACGAAGCAATACTTTGAGATGCACGATGCATATAGCATGATGACACAACTTCGTGAATCGTTCATGAACCAAGAACATGTCGTGGTTTATAGAGTTGCAATGGAACTGTTCCATTTTAAACTTGATGAGGGAAAGGCTGTGAGTCCACATGTGCTTCATTTAATCGATTTGATCGAGCAATTGAGGCGCAATGACTTCCCTCTCAATGAAACTCTGGGACGTAGTGTCACACTCGATCCATTCCTGACGTCATATCGCCAGTTTGTCATGTACTTCAACATGAATATGATCAACTGCTCTTACCGTGAGTTACATATGATGCTTCTCACAGCAGAGGAAGATTTAAGGAATGGAGTTTCGACTCGTCTTCCGAAACCTACTTCACTTTCTGCTTCTTCCCAATCCAAGTCAAATGGGAAAAAGACCAAAGGAAAGAAGAAGAAAGGTTTCAATGATCCTCTGCAGGCTAAGGTAGCGAAGTCCAAGAGAGCTTCTGAAGACAAGTGCCACCACTGCCAGAAAGTCGGGCATTGGAAAAGAAACTGTCCGGACTATCTCGCACAAATAAGGAAGGAAAAAACATTGACATCAGGTACTTTTATTTTTCCTATTATTGATATCTCATTGGCTTGTAAAGCTATGACATCTAATTGGATTTTAGATTCTGCTTGTCCTATTCATATTTGAAATATGTTGCAGCTGCTGACGAAAAGTAGACGGTTGAAATCTGGGGAGATGTAGTTGCGATTCGGGAGTGGCGACTCTCTGGATGCGGTTGCAGTGGGCATATGCGAGATTCCCTTACCCAGTGGAAGACTTTTGTTAAATGAATGTTATTTTGTGCCAGGATGTGTGGCGAATATTATGTCTCTTTTTGTATTAGATATTGAATGATATAATGTAAATATTAAGAATCGTTCTTTGTATTTATATGATAGAAATAATATACAGATCCTTTGTTGTTCAAATGAGCATGGTCATTACATATTGCGTACCTCACATGATATCTTTAATACTAGAATTAATAAACGTAAACAATCTTATATAAATAATATTGAACTGTGGCATATGAGGTTAGGTCATATATATGTGAAACGCGTAACCCAATTGGTTAAGAATGGTTTGATACATGATATCACAATTGAACCTTATCCAATTTGTGAATCTTGCATTCGGGGTAAAATGACCAAAGCCCCATTTTCGGGTGTTGGACATCGAGCCAATGACCTATTGGAACTCATACATTCTGATGTATGTGGTCCAATGAGTCAAACTGCTCACAATGATTTTTATTACTTCGTTACCTTTACCGATGATGTGTCACAGTACGGTTATGTTTATCTGATGAAACATAAATCGGAAACCTTTGAAAAGTTTAAAAAATTCTGAAATGAAGTAGAAAAATAGACTGGTCAATTTATTAAATACCTTCGATCTGATGGAGATGGTGAATATATGAGTGGAGAGTTCACTGATTATTTAAAGGACACTGGGATTCTCGCTCAATATACTCCTCTGGGAACTCCGCAGCACAATGGAGTGTCAGAGAGGAGAAATCAGACATTATTGGATATGGTCCGATCGATGTTGAGTTATACAGATTTGCCATATTACTTATGGGATTATGCTCTTTTAACTGCCGCTCATCTCTTGAATAAGATTCCTTCCAAAGTTGTTCCTACGACTTTGTATGAGATATGGACTAATAAGAAACCTAATCTTAGTTATGTTAAGATTTGGGGCTGTCCTGCATACGTCAGGATGGCTCAACAGAATAATTTTTTGCCTCGAGGGCAGAAGTTTAAGTTTATTGGATATCCTTCAAATATGAAAGGATATTTGTTTTATGATACCGAGCATCAAAATGTGCTCGTAGCTCGCTTCGCAAAATTTTTAGAGATAGAATTTTTGTCTGAAGCTGGTGATCATTGATAGGTTGAACTTGATGAAGTACAACCTGGAACTAACGAACCAACGGAGGAACCTGAAGTTCAAGACGATGAAGAACCTTCAACACACACACTTTGTAGGTCACAAAGGGTATATATACCTTCTGAACGCTTGTATTTGATACAAGAAAAGAGTCATGATGTTCTCTTAGTTGAAGAGACTGACCCTTTTACCTATAGAGAATCGATGTTGGACATTGACTCCGTGAAGTGGCAAAACGCCATGAAATCCGAGATGGACTCAATGTATGAGAATCAAGTTTGGAACTTGGTGCCGCTTCCCAAAGGAATTGTTCATATCAGTTATAAATAGATTTACAAGAGAAAGCACTGGCCCGATGGAAAGGTTTAAACCTTTAAGGCCCGACTGGTAGCTAAAGGTTACTCGCAGCGACCTGGTGTCGACTACGATGAAAATTTTTCACCAGTTGCAATGCTAAAGTCTATAAGGATTTTGTTGTCTATTGTCGCTTACCATGATTACGAGATTTGGAAAATGGATGTCAAAATGGTTTTTCTAAATGGGTTTCTTGATGAAAAAATTTATATGGAACAACCGGAGAGTTTTGCATCCAGTGAGAATTCGGACATGGTATGCAAGCTGAAGAAATCCATTTATGAACTTAAACATGCTTCACGAAGTTGGAATCTTCGATTCGACGATATAATTAAATTGTCTGGTTTTCTTAAAAATTCGGAAGAATCATGTGTGTATAAGAAGGCCAGTGGGAGTATGGTGGTATTTTTAATTCTCTATGTTGAAAACATCTTTATCATTGGGAATGATATCGGGATGATGCAATGCGTCAAAGCTTACCTCTATAAGAATTTCTCCTTGAAGGACCTGGGTGAACTTCTTATGTCTTAGGCATAAAACTCTATAGAGATAGAGAAATGAAGCTTATTGGGTTATCACAATCAACGTACATAGATAAGATCTTAGAACGGTATAATTTTGGTAACTGTAAGACACAACAAATACCATTCAAACATGGCTTACATCTTTCGAAGAAGATGTGTCCACAAACAGCAGAAGAGAATATTAGATGTCTAATCAGCCTTATGCTTCGTGTTTGGGCAGCATCATGTATGTCATGTTATGTATGAGGCCTGATATCAGCTTCGCTATTAGCGTGCTAGCAGATATCAGTCCAATCCATGAAATGACCATTGGATGGCTATTAAACATATCCTCAAGTATCTTAAAGGTACTAAGGATAAGTTTATTATATATGGAGGAAACGAACTGCAAGTTAATGGGTGTGGATGCTGGTTTTCGTCCGAGGTCCAAAATCATGAATTTGTAATATAAGGGCACTAGCGATCCTGCAAAACAAAGGCATAATGAGTGGGTAGTACTGCCCACCGGTGTGGTGGGTGCCGTAGGCACTCCGACGCTCAAGTCAGTAGTGAAGACGAGCTATAAATAATGAAAGAGCAAGGCTTGATGTTACCTTGACTTCTGTTGACTGTCGTGAGGACGGTGGCCGGTGTTTAGATAGTAAGAAGCTTAGAGAGCTCAAGTATGAGAGCTAAGACCTGCCTAACAATGAATCACTTCTTCTCTTTATAAGCTCCTTCGAGATCTGCTTTAAAGGTATGTTTTAACTCCTCCACTAATTGTTTATCAGTGAATATCAAAAATGGCTAATCACGTAAGGGAATTACTGACATTGATTCTGGCGTTTTAGGCTTGGGGTAATTGACAAGTCTTGGGTTTGCATGGAAGGCCTCTATGGGGTTGATGAGGTAACTGGGCCCTTGGATCTGGTCTGTTCTGGGTTTTGTTTGGTGGGATTGGGCTGTTACTGTTAGTGGGCTGTTACTATTAGTTGGCCTGGAACGAAAAGTCAAGAATGCCCTTGCCCCAAATTTTGCCCATACAGTTTGTCTCATACTCTCTAAGTCTAGAAGTCATTGACTTTGAGAGTATTTATGTGCATGTCGAATAAGATAGAACGTGGGGGACCTGCTAACTGAACCCGACGAAGGCTCAATGTTAATTCATTCGTCCATGTCGTATGGACTGATGGAAGTCCAAGTTCTTCAATTGACTCGACATAAGTTCATGGGGGATGCCCCCGGTCAACTGAACCAGATGAAGGTTCAGAATTTAATTCACATGACAATGTCGTATGGACTGAAGGAAGTCTAAGTCCTCAATTGACTCGACACGAGTCCTTCGGGGGATGTCTCCGGTCGACTGAACCAGATGAAGGTTCAGGAGCTAATTTCACTCGATAATGTCGTACGGTATGGAGGAAGTCCAAGTCATCAATTGACTCGAAATGAGTCCGTGGGGGATGTCTCCGGTCGACTGAACCAAATGAAGATTTATGAGTTATTTCACACGACAATATCATATGAACTGGAGGAAGTACAAGTCTTCAATTGACTCGACATGAGTCCTTCAGGGGATGTCCTGGTCGACTGAACCAGATGAAGGTTAGGATAATCCCATAATACGGGTCAGAGGTCTTGAACTTGAGTCTACTTGAGCCATTGAGAGTGTTCCTAGTCGACTGAACCAGATGAAGGCCAGGATAATCCCCATACTACGGGTCAAATGACCAGAGGAGTCTCAATATCGTACGGACCAGATGTAGGTCTTGAACTTGACTCTACATGAGCCATGGGGAATGTTCCCAGTCGACTGAACCAGATGAAGGTCTATGAAAGTCTTTACTCTATAGACCCGATGAAGGTCAAATGTCTTTCCTTACCATACTACTGGACCTGATGAAGGTCTATGAGAGTCTCCACTCTATAGACCTGATGAAGGTCCAAGAGTCTTTCCTTCTCATACTACTAGACCTGATGAAGGTCTACGAAGGTCATCACTCATTCTTCTGATGAGGGTCCATGAGACTACGGTCATATGGACCTGTCGAATAGACTTGATAAAGGTCCAAGAAGGTCATCACTCCTCACTCTACTAGACCTGACAAAGGTCAATGAGGGTTCTCATTCCTCATTCTACAAGACCTGATAAAGGTCAATGAGGGTATAATTTCTCATTCTACAGGATTTGTAGTCTGGAGACCATGTCATCTGAAGACCGTGAGACTACGGTCGAATGAACCTGATGAAGGTCCATGCGTGTCATGTCGAGTGAGACATTCGCCTAATGCTGAGTGTAGCGTCCAGTGGGACATTCACCTCATGATGAATCTTCATTTGAAGAATCTTCCTTGAGCCGAGACTACATCCTCATAGTGTCGAGTGGGATACTCACTTGTTGTATCTTCATCTAGATCATTTTCCTTGAGCCGAGACTACATCTTTATAGTGTCGAGTGGGATAACATCCTCATGATGTGTATCCATGTAATGTTGATTGGAACCTTAGGTAGCTCAGCCTACCTATTTGTAGTGTCGAATGAAACTTCAGCCAATAGCTGATCATTCATCCATGTCGTGTCGACTGGAACCTTAGCCCCTAACTAAGACATGTTCTTTGTCGTGTTGAGTGGATTATCTGTCAGATACTAAGCCTTCTTTCATGTCGTGTCGAATGACACATTTGCCTCATGCTAGGTCTTCTTCCATCTCATGTCGAATGAAATCTTAAACAAGTGTCAAACCTCATACGTGGAGTGTCGAGTGGAATCTTTACTCAATACTAAACCATCATATATGTAGTGTCGATTGTGATCTTTAGCGAGTGACAAGCTACATATAGTAATGTCAATTGGGACATCCTTAACAACACACTAATGTCGAGTGGGACATCCCTAACAAGTCTCATGCCACACATTGTAAATGTCGACTGAGACATCCATAACAATTACCAAGTTGTAAATTGTAGTGTTGACTGGGACACCCATAGCAGGTCTCATACTATAAATTGTAATGTCAACTAGGACATATATTACAAGTCTCAAACTATACACTAATGTCGAATGGGACATCACTAACAAATCTCATGCCTTATTGATGTCGACTGAGATATTTTTAAAATGTGCAAGCCATACCTGGTAAAGTTGACTGGGATGTCCATGCCAAGTCTCCATTAGAGTATTGTCCATCGGGATATCCTCTTCATGCCAACTCTTCATACACGTAGTGTCGATTGGGGCGATCATGCCAGATACATTGTTTCATCATATCAGTTATAGAAAAAGTGGTTCTGCTGGAGGGAAGCTTCTCGTTCCTTTCTTAGTCGGCTGTGAGAAGTATGTCGATTGGGCCAGATGATTTTTTATGTTGTCGATTGGAGCAAATGAGTTTCTCCATAAGTTGGAGTTTTGTGAAAGACAAGTTTTTTTTTAAACTAACCAATGAGTACTTGTTTGGAAGCTATGATGTCCCAAAGGTGATAATGGGTGGCCTATGATTTTTTTGTGGTCTAATTGCGTATAGTGACACCTTATTGAGATATATTACTAGCACAACATTTATTATATCGTTTGGGAGGATTCGAGCTTCTCTCATTGTGATGGCTAATGAAACTTTCTCTCTTCTTGTTCCTCTTATCCTCCTCCCACCTGATCTCGATTTGGGCTCGAGTCATGACTTGATCCAAAATGTAGCATCGAAATTTAGTGAGTTTTTTATAGAATCCACTTTCTGAAAGTAATCCATTTCTGAATGCTTCCACTGCAGTAGGCTGATAGAGATCTGAGATTGTTATCATTTCTTTATTGAAGCGAGCCACGTAGCTTTGCAAGGACTCCCCTCTCCGCTTTTAGATGGCATTGAGGTCATTGGTGGCCTTCTCAAGCTTGCAAGAACTTGCAAAATGTTCCACAAATTTGTCTGCTAGCTGTTGGTAAGATTCGATGGATCTGTATGGGAGATTGACGAACCAGGTGAGGGCAGGACCAGCTAATGTTTCTCCAAATCCTCTGCACATTCCAGCCTCCCATTGGTGGGGTGCCAAGCCAAATGACATCATTTTGTACTTGTAATGGACCACATGGTCATCCGGGTCTGTGGATCCATCATACAGCTTCATATCTGGTGGACTGAACTTTCGTGGGAGTTCGATGGAAGTAATGGATCCCAAAAAGGGAGTATCTGAGATAGAGCCGGCTCAACTTTTTCTCACTGGTAGTCTGACACCAGGTAGGCTAGAGAAAATTGTATCTTGAACTCCTTCATTTCCTTGCGCATGGTGGAGGCAACTTGCCATGCTTGGTCGGTTGGGGAGATATGCTGGCTTATTCCTTGATTTGGTGGATGGTTGTCTGATGGCTTATTGAATGCCCCAGAAGATCGTTTGGGATTAGAGGATTGCTAGGATGGTCTGGAATGTCACGATGTTTGAGAGGTTGAAGAGATTTGCTCTAACTGCTTCTGTAAGTTTGCGTTGGAGTTTCGCATGTTCAGGTTCTCTTCTTCTAAAATTCGTAACCGTTCTTGGAGCATGGTTAATTGTGATGCCACATGGTCTGGTGTCTGTTCACTGCTAGAAGCCATAAGTAATTGTGCTTTTAGTGACCGTAGTCTGAGTAATCTTTGTCTGCTACGAATCGCTAAGGGCCCCACGGTGGGCGCCAAATTGTGGATGCTGGTTTTCATCCGAGGTCCACAATCATGAATTTGTAGTATGAGGGCACTAGCGATCCTGCAAAACAAAGGCAGAATGAGCGGTGAGTACTGCCCATCGGTATGGTGGGTGCCGTAGGCACTCCAACGCTCAAGTCAGTAGTGAAAATGAGCTATAAATAATGAAATAGCAAGGCTTGATGTTACCTTGACTTCTGTTGACTGCCGTGAGGGCGGGGGCTGGTGTTTAGAGAGTAAGAAGCTTAGAGAGCTCAAGTATGAGAGCTAAGACCTGTCTAACAATGAATCACTTCTTCTCTTTATAAGCTCCTTCAAGATCTACTTTAAAGGCCTGCTTTAACTCATCCACTAATTATTTGTCAGTTGAATATCAAAAACGGCTAACCACGTAAGGGAATTACTGACATTGATTCTGGCGTTTTAGGCTTGGGGTAACTGACAAGTCTTGGGTTTGCATGGAAGGCCTCTCTGAGGCTGAGGAGGTAACCGGGCCCTTGGATCTGGTCTGTTCTGGGTTCTGTTTGGTGGGATTGGGCTGTTACTGTTAGTGGGATGTTACTGTTAGTGGGCCTGGAACGAAAAGTCAAGAATGCCCTTGCCCCAAATTTTGCCCATACAATAGGTATACGGATTCTGATTTCCAATCGGATCCTGATGGTAGAAAGTCTACATCAGGATTCGTGTTTACCTTTAACAAATGTGCAGTTTGTTGGAAGAGTTCCAAACATGGGTCGACAGCTGATTACACCACAGAGGCGCGAAATATATTGCAGCTTCTGAAGCTGCAAAGGAAGCTGTATGGGTTAGGAACTTTATCACAGAATTGGGAGTAGTCCCAAGTATCGATAATTCGATTCTGTTATATTATGATAAATTGGATCCATTACGCAAGTAAAAGAACCAAAGGCGCATCAGAAGTCGAAGCATGTTGAACGAAAGTACCACATCATTCGAGAGATTGTGTCGCGATGAGACATTATCGTGTGCAAGGTACCGAGTGAAGATAATTTAGCAGACCCGCTTACCAATGCCATACCTCCAAAGTTATTTGATAAACATGCGGAGTCGTTGAGTATTAGATACAATCGATATTGGCACTAGAGCAAGTGAGAGATTTTGTTAGGGTTGGTGCTCTGAGCGCCAATTTTATTATGTATTTCACTGTAAATACTAATGTAACATCTTATTATGAATAAAATAAACAGTTTCTTTTATATAACATCCTCTTATATATGATAAAGACGTAACAGGCCTTAAAATGATTAGTTATGATACTATTGCAAAAACGTCGCAACTGACATTGAGTTGTATTATGACATTGTCATTCTTAGACAGTTCCTGGTCAAGGTTTACACTACTTGGTTAGTAAAGTAAACTCGTTGAGACTGGTACATGTCGTATCTTAGATTTCGATGGTTTCTCAATGAACCATGAGTCTTGGAGACTCGTATAGACATGTAGGTATTTATAGCGGATAAACACTGAACGACTCACCAAAGATTCTTAATGGATGGTACACCAACGTCAATAAGAATCTTCTCGGGTTGAATGAGCATAGTGATTCTTTGACTTGAGATACCATTGTGTATATATGAGTTATCCTCCACACTTAGCTGGCAGTCACGTCACCAATCTATTTAGATCATACCTTCGTCTGTTCATTGGGTGTGGACTGATGCTCAGGATATCCTGTGTGTATCAAGAAAGGATCTGTCAGTTCTGTGTACAAAGCATATTTATTCAATATGGAATTAGCAATCAGCTTTCTTGTTCATATGTAAAGGTCTGGAACAGCTTTCGATGAGCACATCGCTAGGAACCCAATCATCCGTGGTACACTGTAGAAATTACTTCTAAGTGTTATTAATGGATTACTAATAGAAACATCGACGTGATTATATCTATAGAGATTTGACGTTTATATCTATATCTCTGGAATAATCCGGATATCTGTGACGGATGGATTATACGTATGCTATGACCTCGATCTGTATGGTTCAGAGAGTTTATCCATGTTCGTCATAATTTACGGGTGGGTAGATTATGGATACAAAATTTGATTTCGTGATGGATATGCATGAACCTATAGAGTCTCACTAGTGAAATATACTCATAGAGCACTAGAGCAATTTTTATGAATAATACTGATTATTTATAAGTCGTTTAATGGTTAAATGAAAAATACATGCAAAATGGACCTAATGGTCATTTTCTTTATTAATGTGTATTTGTATTTAATATTTGATTTTATTAAATATACATTAATAAAATATCAAATTGTGATTTTTGACATATATGATTGATATATGTATTTTGATTATTTAATGTAAATATAATACATATATTTAAGATATTTGTATTTAATTATTTAATTATATAAATATTATATGATTAAATTAATTAAAGTAACAAATATCTTTAGTCATCATTTACCTTTTAAATGGCTTAATTTGATTGGTAACACTTGGTTATTTACATTAAATGATTTAATGATGAAATACTAAAAGTTTGTATTTCTTTTTTATTTAATTAATTGAAACAAATTATAGAAAATATCTTATTACTTTTGTTGCCCTATTTTCGGCCAACCAATGGAAGTATATAAGGTTTTGTTTCATTTTTTATTTCAAGATAACAAGTTTCCAAAAATCAATTACAAATAGAGTTGAGAGAAAGTTGAAGAACATAAGAAAGAAAAGCTTGGAAATTTATTTTTTTTGTAAGTCTTTCTTAAACTTTTTCAACTAAGAAATTATTTTTATCATGCTTAGCTTCAATTTGTGTTGCTATGATGTTGTCTCTACTGTTTTGGTTTGTACTTAAATGGTTGGAAATTGTTTGAAAGGTGTTTGCATGCTTAATGAATAAAGTGAGCTTGGAATATGTTCTTAAACTCTTTTTTTTAACTATTTGATGGTGATGTTGCCATTCTAGAGTTGCTTAGCCACTCATAGATGACCTATAATTTTTCTTGAGTTGTTTCATGGTTGTGAGACTTGTTTGGTGTGGTAAGGATTGGATTAACGAATTGAATTTGTTTAATTTGGTATAATTTGTCAATTTGTGGAAATTATAAAATTAGGATTCATAACCCTTTCCAAATTTGGGGATTTTCAGATATGTGATTTAATTTGATGTATATATGATGTATATTAAATTTGGGATTGATTGGATTTGATCTTGACATGTTTTGAACCAAAAAGGACCAAATTGCAAATCTTGAAAAATCTGGGGTGCTCTCGACAATTTATAAAAATTAGAGATTTTTGTTGCAATTTGTATTTTCATATATTAGACATGTTTAAATAATTTTGGGATTGATTTGGAATCACTTAAATATGATTTGACAATTTGAGGACCAAAATGATCAAAATGAAAAGTTAGGGGTCAATTCAGCAATTAAAGGAAATTTGATTTCTTGGGTTAAAATTTCAGATTTTAAGTATTGGGTAATTAAATAAATAAGTTTATTTAATTGATCAAAGAAAAAAATTTGAAATCGGGAAATTCTGATTTTCGGCGTTCCGCTGCGCTAACCTGGTAATTCCCTATAAAACTCCAACATAACTGATGTTACAATTGTGGATGTGTTCAATATTATTGAGGTTACAAATGTGACTAAGGCAATACCATGACTGAATTGTTAGTCACCTAACTGAAATCACATTGTGATTATGGGTAAAAATATAATTATGACTCAATTCTTTATAACTTAAGTAAAATTTTATTGACCGAGGACGAACAATGTGACTAAGATAACTAATATGGCTGAAGGTAAGCAATGTGACTGAGACACACATTGTATAATGACACGCTTAAGAAGTGGTTCTTTACTCCCAAATATAAGAGTGTCGAAGTAATAAAATAACCTGGTAAGACTGGGGTCGATCCACAGGGAATAAATTTAGTAAAATAAAATACCAATTTGAGTGAAAAAAAATTAAGGCTGGATTGTTTGAGTTATTGGAAATTTTAAATTAAACCGCAATAATAAAATAAAATATTGGGGCTAGGGGATCCACTTTTAATATTTCAAATTTAGAAATCTCATTTTTTATAATATATAAATTGTCATTATTACCCAATTAATTTATTTTAGGAATTAATTATGCCAAAATAAATAAAATCAGCCATAAAGGCGGTGATAATTTTTTTCTATGATAAATCCAGTTAGGTACTCAATTATTCCAAATAAATAAAACCAGCCATATAGACAGTAACAAAATTTGTCAATAATTAATCCAGAATTAAATTAAATATTAATCATTAGATTACAATTTATATATTATAATATAAGTGAGATTAACCTAAAATTTCATGTTAAAAGCTTCACCATTTTTCGCAGCAAAAAAAAATTAGCTACTCATAATTTGAATAAAAATACACATAATTTTTATCACTAAAAGAAAAAGAAATTACAAGAAAGCTTTTAAAAATTAAATACACAAGACACTCTCCCTAATTCTATAGAGAATTCAGAGAAAAGCTTGAAAATTGAAGGCTGAGCATCCTCTAATTTATAGAGGAAGCTCCGCCTTCACAATTGTAAAAGTGCAATTGTGAAAGACAATTGAAAGCAATTATCAAGGTGAAGGGGCATCCATCGAAAGTGGATGTGACCCTCCACCATTTTTTTTAATTTGAAAATAATAATTACATATGGAATATTTTGGATTCTTCATCAATATCGGTCTTGAA
>SKCR01050097.1:0-39415 GCA_019454045.1 Zanthoxylum bungeanum | reverse complement strand
AATCAGCTTCCTTTCTATATCTCTATAGAGTTTTATACCAAGTATATAAGAAGCTTCACCCAGGTCTTTCATGAGAAGTTTTTACAGAGATATGCTTTAACACCCTGCATCATTCCAAGATCATTTCCAATGATCAGGATGTCGTCAACATAAAGCACTAATAACACGATCATACTCCAACTAACCTTCTTATAAACACAAGGTTCTTCTTCGTTTTTGAGAAAACTAGACAATCTGATTACCTCATCAAGACGAAGATTCCAACTCCATGAAGCTTATTTCAGTCCATAAATGGACTTCTTAAGCTTACATACCATGCCAGAATTTTGGCTGGAGACAAAACCCTCCGGCTGTTCCATATAGATTTCTTCATCAAGAAATCCATTAAGAAAAGCAGTTTTGACATCCATTTGCCAAATATCATAATCATGGTAAGCAGCGATAGCCAATAGAATCCTAATAGACTTTAGCATCGCTACTGGTGAAAAGGTTTCATCATAGTCCACACCTGGCCTTTGAGTGTAACCTTTAGCAACCAGTCGGGCCTTGAAGGTTTCAACATTCCCATAGGGTCCGCGCTTCCTTTTGTAAACCTATTTACAACCTACGAGAACAATTCCTTTAGGAAGTGGAACCAAGTCCCATACGTGATTCTGATGCATATAGTCCATTTCAGAATTCATGGCTTCTTGCCATTTAGCGAAATCAATGTCTAACATTGATTCTCTCTAGGTATATGGATCAGTCTCCTCAACAAGGAGCACATCGAGACTCTTATCCTGTATCAAATACAAGCGCTCAGGAGGTCTCGATATCCTAGTAGACCTACGAAGAGTGGAACTAGAAGGTTCATATTCTGTCTGAACTTCTGATTCATCAATCAGTCTGTCATCTATAGGTTGGACTTCATCAAGCTCAACCCTTCTATGATTACCACCTTCAGCCAAGAATTATTCTTCAATAAATCTGGAAAAATGAGCTACGAACATATTTCGATGCTCGGGTTCATAGAATTGATATCCTTTGGAATTCGAAGGATATCCAACAAACCTAACTTTTCACCCTCTACGAAAAAGTTTATCCTGTTGCGTCACCTTGACGAATGCAGGACATCCCCAGACCCTAATATAATTAAGGTTCAGTTTCCTGCCTACCCATATCTCATATGAAGTAGTGGGAATAGCTTTAGAAGGAACCCTATTCAGCAGATGTGCAGCAATTAGAAGAGTATACCCCCACAAAGAGTAAGGTAGATCTGTAAAACTCAACATGGATCGGACCATATCCAATAAAGTATGATTTCTCCTTTCAGATACTCCATTGTTCTCTGGAGAACCCGGATGAGTATATTGAGTGAGAATCCCATTCTCTTTAAGATACTAGGTGAATTCACTACTCATATATTCATCACCTCGATCAGATATAAGACATTTGATGAATTTACCAGTTTATTTTTCTATTTCATTTCGAAATTCTTTGAATTTTTTAAAGGTTTACGATTAATGTTTCATCAAATAAACATAACCATACTGTGACAAATCATCGGTAAATATTACGAAATAAGAAAAACCACTATAAGCAGTGTGACTTATAGGACCATATACATCACTATGCACGAGTTCCAATAAGTCAGTGGCCCGATGTCCAATACCAGTAAATGGGGCTTTGGTCATTTTACTCTGAATACATGATTCACAAGTTGGAAAAGATTGTATGGTTAGATTCTCAAATCAAACCATTCTTAACCAACTGGGTTAGGCGTCTTACTCCTATATGACCTAACCGCATATGCCACAATTCAGTATCAGTTATTTCAGATCTTTTATGTTTATTATCCCCGATTTCATAAACATCTCTAATGGCATGCAAAATATAATGACCTTGCGAATTTGAACATTTGTGTAATAAAACATCATTCATATCATATATATACATAGAACGATTCTTAATATGTATATGATATCCTTTTGTATATAATACAAAAAGTGAGATAATATTAGCTACACAACCAGGCACAAAAACATAATCTGTCAAAATGATGCTGCCTCTGGATAGATGAATCTCGTATTCGCCAATAGCTACTGCCGATAAAGAATATACATTCCCAAAATTTAGTTGCATCTCGCCTGGATTTAGCATCTTACTAACCCTCAGCCCCTACAACGAATTACAGATGTGAGTCGAACTAGCAGAATCTAAAACCCATCCAGAACCAATGGCTTCACAAGCCAAAGAGATATCAATGATAGGGAAAATAAACATACCTGATGTGAATGCTCTCTCCCATCTGACAGAAGCTATGTAGTCTGGACAATTGTACCTCCAATGTCCAATCTTTCCATAGTGGTGGCACTTGTCCTCAACGGCTTTATTTTTCTTCGAATTGCTTGGCTTTTCAACTTTTCCTTTAGGAGGAACACCGGAGCCAGTCTTCTTTGCCTTTTTCTTCTTCTTCTTGCCCGATCTCGTAGATTGAGAAGAAGAATAAGAACTAGGCAAAAAGGACTTTGAGATGAGTGTCAGCACATCTTTATTTATGTCCTCCTTAGCAGTCTGAAGCATCCTATGCAGCTGACTGTAGGAACAGCAAATACCATGTATGTTGAAGTTCATAATGAATTGGGAATACGCCGGTGGGAGTGAGCCAATAATCAAATTCCTACCCAAAGTCTCATTCAGCTGAAAGTCAAACTTTCGGAGCTGCTCCATAAGATCCATCATGTGTAGGACATGTGGACTCACGGGCTTGCCATCATCCAATCGAGCGTGGAATAATTCCACAGAGATTCTGTACACCAGGGTCTGCTCCTGGTTTAGAAATAGCTCATGAAGTTGAGTTATAATGCTATATGAGTCAGACATATCAACATATTGCCTTTTTAGATCAGGAGACATAGAATAGAGAATGAGTGACTTGAATCTCAAATCATTATCCTTCCATTTCTCAAATACCCCCTCTCTTCAGGTAAAGACTCTGGTGCAATATCCAGCGGTACTCGATTATCCAGCACATAACCCAACTTCTTCGGTCTCAAGACTATCTTAAGATCTAATTCTCATTCACTAAAGTTTTCAGGACCAGTCAGTTTGTTCGCGTCCAGAACACGAGCAAACGGATTAGAGGTGGTAGTAGCTGCCATCACAAACTTTATAAAAGAAACAGGAGTTAGCAGATAAAAGCAATTTCATCAATATCTTAAAACATCCAACATATCATGGATTTTTAATATAATGATGCCCTCCCACTATTTTACGTAAATTGATAATCCCCAAACAAAATATGAGAATTCAATAATTAAATTAAATTCTATAGCAGGAAGTAGACCTCACAAATATATTTGAACACATAGCTTTGGCACATTGTGCCCAAATATATTTGAAAGTAGGTAACAATTACCAATCACATCCAATGTGACTCTTTAAATAGGCCCTGAACCGTTTCCAATCCTCACTGCCTTGACATCTATTGGATGCGGCGTATTCAAGGAAATACTCGTCAATGTACATATCCAAGGTACTAATGCATCACCTCACTGCTTTGGCATCTATTGGTATGCACGTTCGCTCGAATTTGTTTCTTACCAAATATGTTTTACCGGTATAAATAAATTTCCATCAACCATAGCCGCAATACTTTGGCAGACATAACCAGTCAACCACAGTATCAAGAAAAATATTTATATCCGTATTGGCGAGATGGACCCATTAGTGTACAATACACTCACAAAACACAAAGCCTTATTATGAGGATTTTACAAAAACAATCAAACAACCAAAATAATTGATCCAATCAATTAATTCTCAAGCATGTGTAAAATAAATTGAATTAAATATCAAATATTTAAGGCATGAAAAATTATTTTGGATGTGGGATCAGACGCTCTGATACCAATTTATTGGAGTGTGCGCAGCGGAAGGGTGTGGCGGAAGGCGAAAATGGTTTTTAAACATTTTAAAATTTCTCCGAGCGAAATAATTAATATCAAATATTTTTATTTAATGAAATAAGTTTAAATATATTATTTATTAATATTTAATAACATAATATATTTCGTTACACGATGAACTATTTTACGAAAAATATCTTCGATAAATCTATGCGTAACGGGCAAACGGTCAAACCGGTGACCAACAGCTGAGCCGGGGCAACCCGACACTTGGGCAGTGTTCGGTCAGCCTTGAAGTATTATGTAAATATAAAATACTGTTATTCACATCTAATGTGCTTATCTCAATATCATCTTTATAAACAAAACACTTAGTGTTCTAGAATATAAAGGTATACCCGCAACGGGTTAAACTAGATACAGAGATAATGTTCCTAGTCAAACTAGATATATTATAACAGTCTCCTAATTTAAGTACATGCCCGAAGGGCAGTTCCAAAACTTAGGTTCATACAGCCAAAACAGCGACTCTCGTCCCGTTTCCAACTCATAGGTCGATCTCAACTAAAGCCAATCTACTGCTAATCAGAAGATCCCGCACATCAGTACATATGTTTATGTACCATATCTAGTATCTAAAATCCAATTTTAAAACCAGCATGGGACATGTTAATAACAAACATACCTGAAGTCGGAGCCTTGCTCGTCTTCACTTCCTTCATGTCTGCCTTTGTCCATACGACAATCACGCTTCGAGTGACCCTGTTTGCCACAGTTTAGGCAGACATCTTGTGATATATCATTTGTCTTCCCAGAAGACTTTGACGATTTTTCCTTTGCCCCTTTTCACATCCCTAGAAGTCTTCGGCCAAGCCTAGACCTTCTGGGATGTAGAAGTAAGATGCGCCTTGCGCTTCTTGCCCTTTTGCAAGCTCTGGTTGTGTCTCCTTGAGCATAGCCATTAACTCTGCAAGAGTTTTCTTTTGTAATCAGTACTTCTAAGATCTAAGAATAGATCTATGAAGATCCTTTAATTTCAATATCATACTATAAGGATCTAATCCTTAGTTCTGACGAAGAAATTAAGGAGTCTTTGCGACAAGCATAAAGGATTGAGCACTAAAGTTTTCATCACGATGAGTCTTCCAAAGCTCATGCTCTACTATCTGCTCAACTACGGGCTTAGGCCCGAGAGGTCGCTCTATCAAATAGATTAACTTCTCAACTCGCAGGACTATCTTGAGATTCATTTCCAAATATGAAAATTAAAGCCGTAAAAGATATTTTCACATAGGATTATGTTCTTTTACGCTAATCTTTTAGCTATATTGATTGCTATAGTCCAACTATCCAATCAAAAATTTCGGGTACAATAAGACGTAATGATTACTATAGTCTAACTATATAATCAACTATAAATGATTGGTTAAATTCAAATATACTGATTACTATAATCCAATTATATAATCAACTATAAATGAAGTAGTTTGAATACAGTCCAACTATTTAATTAAAACAATAATTGAATATTAGTCCAACTAATATATATAATTTTTTAATGATGAAAAATGAAATGAGCGCGTATTGGCAAGTATCTAAACGAAATTGTAAATTTAATACTTGCCTCCCACTATTTTTCGGCGAGCCTCTAACCCTCTGTGGAGTACTCGGGAAACCTAGTTTCCTAGTGGGCTAGGATCCCGTTAAATAACACACAACCTTGACTTTGGCCAACAAGTTGTATGAAACTTAACTAGGTAGATCTCCAAGATCAATTGGATCCCATCCAATTCCTAGAGCCAGTAGGTAGACCTCTAAGTCCGAAATATATATCCAATATATGCCAATATATTCGATATATTCCCTAACCTTTTTCCTCTGAATCAAGTAAGCCTTGGCTTTGGCTCAACAAGCTTAATGAAACCAGTTAAGCGTGACCTATTGACAGTGGGAAAGCTTCGTAATCGAGGCCGAAGAACAAGAAGTGACATTGACTTTGGCCAACAAATCACAACTTGCCCAAGGCGTATGATATGGAACAAAGCTTTCATGATTCAAACACATCCGCGATGGACAAAGGTCTTGACTTTGGCCAACAAACCAATACCAATCTTGGATTTTGAGAGAGAATCACTCAATGAAAGGAAAAACGCTTAATATAAAATGAGGGTTTTTGTCGCAATTTGGCAACCATTTTATTATCTTTAATTAGGTCTCATCATACACCCTTAAACATGCATTCTAAAAGCATAATAAGGCGCGAAAAATAATAATGATATGCGGATGGATATTTAACAAATTGTTCCTAGAACAAATCTCTCCATGTCATCTCCCCGGCTAGCACAATTCTAACTTCTACCCAATTACATAATACAATAAAGAAACCTCATTAACATTGAGGGGAATTGGTGAGAAGAGAATTACAAAGAGTCATGAGATAAAGGCTGGACACGCAGGTCCAATTTAATAAATTCTAAATTTATTACAATAATTTCCAAAATTGCCCTCACCCATCTAATATCTATCCGATATACATTATTCATACAATACATCCATGTATTCACACAAAAAATGTTATTCAATCAATCTAATACAATTAATTAATCTTAATTAAGTGATAATCCAATGTTCAAACAACGATTTGATTTGCGCGAGTCCAACTCGTTTAAGAATAAGTACTCAAAGTGCGTATTCTTGAATTATATCGAACTGTAATTTTAAATCCAATTTAATTTGTATTCAATACTAATTCATATTTAATTCCAAATTAAATAATTACACTTTATTAATGTGCCTTTACGACTTAGATTCTAAATCTAATCTTAATGGGTCTCAAAGGCCCAATTAACATCCAATGTTAATTTAATTAAAGTCCAATGAGGTTTAATAATTAATTAAGGCATGGGCTTTGGCCAATATGGGTCAAACCCAAATGCCAAGGCCCAATAAAGAATCACCCTATTTGCCATAAAATTAATTTCGGCCCATTAGGCCCAATTAAATATTTAAAGGCGCATTTATTATATTTGGACTTTACGGAATGGTTTTAGGCCCAATTTGGATCCAATCCAATTGTCCTAAACCAACTTGGCCCAACCAAGCCCATTAAGCCCAAATACAATATCAATAGCCCACTTCCAAATTGAAGCCTAATTAATTAAATTCCAATATTCCAAATATCACAATTTTTTTAATTAAAGTGTATAGCCATAATTAATTAGTTAAATTAACATTTCCAAAACACCAATTTAATTAATTAATCATGCTTTATCATTTTCAATTCATGTCCAACACAATTGAAGCAAAATCAACTCATAACATGCTTCTCTATCTCACGACCTTTTGGGCATTTTATATCTGATTTTGATTTCAATCCAATTAAATCACAAATCAATATATTCATGCATTTTAAACACATCCAATGGTCTAAAAAATCAAAAAATCACCATGAGCTTCTAGGGTTCTACATTCGGCCATGCTCATCAAATTAGGGAAAAATTATCTAATCAATTTTTATCCAAATTAATCATGCATAACTCTAAGTTATCATAATCCAAACATAACCAAACACTCAATTTGACGAAATCATGCTCCAAGCAAAAATATCCAAATTCAAGTTTATGAACCCAAATTCATTTCATGCTTAATTTAGCTCTGATACCATTGTTGGGTTCTCCTAGAACATGCCAAGGATCTATTAAGCAAAAATTGTGTGAATTGAGAAAGTAAGTTGCATAAATATACTCACTTTGATCGGCTAAGGGATGTAGAGAATACAAAATTTTTGCTCATTTGTGTAGTGCTTTAAGCTCCTCTTTGTATGAATGGTTTAGCTCCAAGCTTGAATCTTTGAATTCCAAACTCAAGGGGATAGTTTCCCTATCACATTTGTTGACTCTTTTAATGTGCTAGCATCCAAGATTTTTGAATCAAAATCATCAAACAAGAACCCTAGGTTCACGCCACTTTAAGAGTGAGAGAGGGGAGAGTTTCGGTCAAGGCCTTAGGGAGAAAGAGAGTAATGTGTGTTGTGTAATTAATTTTAAAATCAATAATGCCATATACAAAATCCAAGTTGGTATTAGTCATTCACACATATAAAATAATGCTTGTGTGTTTACAAGCAATCAACCACTAACAACTTCCATCAACCAAAGGTGATGATGAGATTGACTAGTGATGTGACTTGATGTGGGCCCACTTTAAATCAAAATCCGAGTGGCCCGCAAACACATATCGGGCTCGGGTTCATTAATTCTGAATTAATGAATTTTTCGTTGCGACGAGAATTAAAAATTAAAGTAGCTTACGAATTAATTCTAAATTAATTCGTTCGCCTGAATGAAAATCCAATTTTAATTCCGCTATGAAATCTAATTTCATTTAATATATCAAATATATTATTTTAATCGATTAATTCCAAATTAATCGTTCTCTCTCTTCTATTCGAATTTTATCCCAGATAAATTCTCACCGTAATTAATCCTATATTAATTTTCTCTCTCTCATAATTAATCCCAGATTAATTCTGTTCGAGTCATACATCATCGGTGAATCTTCGAGATGCGACCCATGAGATCCCTGGATATGTTGGTAGTAAATCCGATCGTCGGACTATCTGAATACGTGCGTACCTCGTACCATGTTCTTACCGATTTACAAGACATGGTTGGCATCTAGCAAAGCGCCGTGCCTACCCAATTCTCCAGAAATATTCTTCTAAGGAATATAAAATCTTTGTCAGGCGTATTATACATAGTATTGCTTATTACGATCCAGTATCGATGTCACATGCTAGGCCTGAGGCATGAATTGTGTCTGCCCAATACGAAACATATGTCGGATCTCTGGTAACTAGTCTCTATAATCAGATAATCATGACCTAGTCATATTATCCCGATGACTGCATACATAAGAGTACCAGTTCTGTATCATACGTGATCATCATATCCATATGACTAAAGTGATACTTCCATCTTGACATAACACCCAATACACTACCAATGGGATTCCGAGGGGCTATCCAAAGCGAAGATGTTTCCGTACCATCTGTAAACAGAACCTCCTATTACATTTGCATGAGTATCCAATACCCAAATATATGAGAACTATGTCATTATGCTTCCATAACACGCACAAGTGTAATACTAGTCTATTCCACATTATCGATGTCCAGTCTCGATAATACTACGACTATGGATATTTAATGATTAAACCTTACTTAAATAATACTGTCTCATATCCTATTAATTCAGTACTAATCATATGGACTTTTATCATTTATATATCCCGGTAATCCAATTCCAAATGATAAAAGAGAAATTTCCTTTATCACATAGTTAATTTGTACAATAACACCATGTTCTGTACAAATAATGATGCTGTGAGTCATAATTGTCCAACAAAAATAAGTGTAATTATTTAATTTGGAATTAAATTAGAATTAGTATTGAATACAAATTAAATTGGATTTAAAATAATAGTTCGATATAATTCTAGAATATGTACTTTGAGTACTTATTCTTAAATGAGTTGGACTCGCGCAAATCAAATCGTTGTTTGAACTTTGGATGATCATTAATTCAAAGAATAATTAATTGGATTAGATTGATTGAATAACATGCTTTGTGTGAATACATGGATGTATTGTATGAATATTTATATTGAATGGATATTACAAGAGTGAGGGCAATTTTGGAAATTGTTGTAATAAATTTAGAATTTATTAAATTGGACGTCTGTGTCCAGCCTTATATCTCTTGACAATTTGTATTTCTCTTCTCACCAATTCCCCTCAATGTTAATGAGGTTTCTTTATTGTATTATGTAATTGGGTAGAAGTTAGAATAGTGCTAGCCGGGGAGAGGAAAATGAGAGATTTGTTCTAGGAACAATTTGTTAAATATCCATCCGCATATCGTTATTATTTATTTCACGAATTATTATGCTTTTAGAATGCATGATTAAGGGTGTATGATGAGACCTAATCAAGATAATAAATTGGTTGCTAATTTACGCGAAAAATCCTCAAACAAATATTAAGCGATTTCCTTCCATTGAGTGGTTCTCTCTCAAGATCCAAGATTGGCATTGGTTTGTTCGCCAAAGTCAAGATCAATGTCCATCGCGGATGTGTTTGAACCACGAAAGCTTTGTTCCATATCGCATGTCTTGGGCAAGTTGTGACTTGTTGGCCAAAGTCAAGGTCACTTCTTGTTCATCGACATGGATTACGAAGCTTTCCCACTGTCAATGGGTCCCGTTTAACTGGAATCATTAAGCTTGTTGAGCCAAAGCCAAAGCTTAGTTGATTCAGAGGAAAAGGTTAGGAAATATATTGGATATATTGACATATATATTGTATATATGTTTCGGACTTGGAGGTCCACCTACCGGATCTAGAAATTGGATGAGATCCAATTGATCTTAGAGAACTACCTAGTTAAATATCATACAGCTTGTTGGCCAAAGTCAAGGTTGTGTGTTATTTAACGGGATCCTAGCCCACTAGGAAACTAGGTTTCCCGAGTACTCAACAGAGGGTTAGAGGCTCGCCGAAAAATAGTGGGAGGCCAGTATTGAATTTGCAATTTCATTCAAATACTTGCCAAAATACGTGCTTTCAAATTATTTTCGTCATTTTATATATTTATATTAGTTGGACTAATATTTTATTATTTTTTTTGTAACAGTTGGACTGTACGTAAAATCGTTAATTGAATAGTTAGACTATCACAATTAAGATGGCCGGAAAGATAAACGTTAGGGACATTATCATGGCGAAAATGTCTTTAATGGTACGAACTTTCCTGACTAGGATATTAACCACAAGATTGTCCTAGGGGCTGAGAAGATGCTCTATACAATAGAGAGACCTCTCGGGCCTAAGCCCGGAATTGAGCAGCCGCTTGAGCTTGAGCTTTGGAAGACTCATAGCGATGACAACTCAACTGCTGAATCCGTCATGCTTGCTGCAATGACCCTACAATTTCGTCGTCAAACAAGGGATTGGATCCCTATGAAATGATGTTGAAATTGAGGGACCTTCACCGATCTAACCTTAGATCGTATAGGTAGGAATTACAGAAGAAGCTCTTTCGTTCTCGTATGTCAGAGAGTACATCTGTTGAGCACCATGTGTCGCAGATGATTACTGACATCGAACAGCTGGGATAGCTGGGCATAGTCTTCGAGGCTGAGACGTCTATAGATTTGATCTTACAGTCTCTGCCTGACAGCTGAGGCGGGTTCATCATGAACTACAATATGATGAACCAAGAAAATACTCTTGGAGAGTTGATGGCAATGCTGAAAGAGGCAGAAAAGTTCTTTTAAAGGGCAAGAAGCGTGAGACGCTCTTCGCTTCGACATATTAGTTTGCCAATGCTTGGCCAAAGGCTACTGGAGGTGTGAAGAAGAAAAAGAGAAAGGGCAAGGCTAAATCATCAAAGTCTTCTGGGAAGGAAATGACAAATCCCAAGATGTCTGCATGCAGTGTGGCAAACGGGGTCACTGGAAGCGTGACTGCCATGAGTACAAGGCGCACATGAAGGAAGTGAAGGCGGGCAAGGCTCCGGCTTCAGGTATGTTTGTTATTGAAATAAACATGTCTACTTCTGGTTTTAAAAATTAGATTTTTTATTCTGGTTGTGGTTGTGGTACTCATATATGTACTGATGTGCAAGATCTGAAGATTAGCGGGAGACTAGCTTCAGGAGAGATCGACCTCCGAGTTGGAAATGGGACTAGAGTCGCCGTTTTGGCTGTTGGGACCTATATTTTGAACTACCCTCGGGGAATGTACTTAATTTATCAAACTGGTATTATGTACCTAGTTTGACTAGAAACATTATATTTGTATCTTGCTTAACCCAATGTGGGTATACTTTTGTATTCAGAAACACATGGTGTTTTGTTTATAAAAATGATTTTGAGATATGCAGTGCTGATGTAAATAATGGTCTTTATATTTTGAATATAAATCAATCTCAAACATATAATATGACAAACAAAAGGCTTAAATTAAGTAAAAAATATGAAACCTATATGTGGCATTGTCGTCTGGGACACATTAACAAGACTCGTATATCCATACTTTCGAAGAGTGGATACTTGGACGGATTTGATCCAAATTCATATGACGTCTGAGAATCTTATTTATTAGGCAAAATGCCTAAAACACCTTTTAGTGGTAAATGTGCACGTGCCACCGAACTGTTAGCCCTCGTTCATAGTGACATATGCGGGCCCATGTCTAGCCAGGCTAGAGGTGGATATGAATACTTTATAACCTTTACGGATGATGCATCGCATTATAGTTATGTGTATCTTATGAGACACAAGTCATAAACTTTTGAGAAATTCAAAGAGTTTCGACACGAAGTAGAAAAATAGACCGGCAAAAGTATTAAAACATTACGGTCGGACCGTGGTGGAGAATACTTAAGCAATGAGTTTCTTGATTACTTGAAAGAGTATGGTATTCTTTCACAGTGGACTCCTCCCGGAACACCTCAATTAAATGGTGTGACCGAACGGAGAAACCGAACTTTGTTGGACATGGTAAGGTCTATGATGAGTCGCACTGAGCTACCAATTTCCTTCTGGGGATATGCATTGAACAGTGCAATACTTATTTTGAATAAGGTTCCGTCAAAGTCTGTTAAACAGACTCCATATGAAATATGGACAGGAAAGAAATAAGGTTTCTTATTCCTGAAGATTTTGAGATGTTGGGCATACGTTAAACGTTTGGATGGTACCAAACTAGAACCCAAATCGGATAAGTGCCTATTTGTAGGTTATCCTATGGAAACCAAAGGATATTACTTCTACCACCCATAAGAGAACAAGATATTTGTTGCTCTACATATGGTTTTCCTCGAAAAGGAATTCCAAAAATACAGTGGTTAGTGGGAGTAAAGTATAACTCGATGAAAATCGGAGTGATACTGTTCCTGGCACCGATTCCAAAACGGAACACGAACAGTTCATCAGGGATGAGACTGTACCACAATCTTCTAATACACAAGAACTACGTAGGTCAGAGAGAGTCAGAAAACAACCTGAGAGGTATGGGTTTCTGATCTCACCTCTTGTGGATATTCATCTTATTGAGGATAATGAGCCGACTACGTATGAGGAAGTGATACAAGATATCAACTCCGCTTTATGGCAAGAAGCCATAAGTCCGAAATGGATTCCATGTATACCAACCAAGTTTGGACACTGGTTGATGCACCGGAAGGCGTAAAGCGTATTGGTTGTAAATGGGTCTTCACGAAGAAGACTGACATGGATGGAAACATACAAACGTACAAAGCTAGGCTTGTAGCGAAAGGGTATCATCAACGACATGGTGTTGATTATGATGAAACTTTTTCACCTGTTGCCATGATTAAATCCATTCGGATAATACTTGCTATTGCTGCATATTTCGATTATGAAATATGGCAAATGGACGTCAAAATCACTTTCCTTAACGGAAACCTTTTCAAGGATGTTTATATGCAACAGCCTGGGGGTGTTTTTGTACCAAAACATGTAAACAAGGTTTGCAAGTTAAATCGGTCCATTTATGGATTGAAGCAAGCATCGAGTTCTTGAACCAACGTTTTGATGATATCATAAAAGAGTATGATTTCGTTCAAAATGAGGATGATCCTTGTGTATATAAGAAGGTTAGTGGGAGCGCAATGACATTCATTGTCCTTTACATAGATGATGTATTGCTTAGCGGCAATGACATTCCCATGCTACAATCGGTGAAAGCTTGGCTTTCATTAAAATTCTCCATGAAAGATCTGGGAGAAACAGCCTTTATTCTGGGAATAAAGATCTAGTGAGATAGATCTAGAAAGCTGCTTGGACTCTCCCAGAGCACATACATTGATAAAGCATTGAAGAGATTCAACATGGATCATTCTAAGAGGGGACTGTTGCCAGTGTCACATGGCGTGTCTCTATCTAAGGACATGTGTCATAAAACTCAAGATGAGAGAGACAACATGAGTCAGATCACGTTCGCTTCTGCGGTCGGATCGATCATGTATGCCATGATATGTACGCGACCTGATGTCTCGTATGCTTTGAGCATGTGTAGTCGCTATCAGGCTGATCCAGGTGATGGTCACTGGGTTACAGTTAAGAACATCCTTAAGTATCTTAGACGAACTAAGGATGATTTCTTAGTCTATGAAGATGGAGAACTTGAGGTAACTGGGTTTACCGATGCAAGTTTCCAAACCGATAAAGACGACTGTAAGTCGCAATCTGGGTACATATTTTGTTTGAACAACGGAGCAGTGAGCTGGAAATCTTCCAAGCAAGAGACTGTCACTGATTCAACAAAAGAAGTGGAATATATCGCTGCAGCTGAGGCAACAAAAGAGGCAGTTTGGATCCGTAAATTCCTAATTGGATTAGGAGAAGTTCTGTTAGCAGCTGAGCCCGTTCCTTTGTATTGTGACAATAATGGGGCTACAGTGCAGGCTAAGGAACCGCAATCTCATCAACGATCCAAGAATGTACTTCGGCGTTTCCATCTGATTCATGAGATCATATATTGTGGCGATGTGAAGGTCGCATCAGATGACAACATTACAGATCCGCTGACGATGGCTATTTCTCAGTAAAATTTTGAGCGACATGTACATAGTTCAGGTGTTAGATAATTGAGTGATTGGCTATAGGCCAAGTGGGAGATTGTTGGACAATTATGACCCATAGCATCATTATTTGTAAAAGACATTATGGTTTTTGTACAAATTAACTATGTGACAAAGGAAATTCCTATTTTATCATTTTGTGATTAGATTACTTGAATATATAAATGATAAAAGTCCTTATGATTAGTTCCGGATTAATAAGTTATGAGACAGTATTAATCCATGAAAGGTTTAATCATTAAATATCCATAGTCGTAGTATTATCGAGACTGGACATCGATAATGTGGAATAGACTAGTATTACACTTGTGCATTTTATGGAAGCGTAACGGCATAGTTCTCATATATTTGGGTATTGGATACTCATGCAAATGTAATAGGAGGTTCTGTTTACCGATGGTACGGAAACAGCTTCGCTCTGGATAGAACCCTCGGAATCCCATTGGTAGTATGACTATGTGTCTATGGGAATCCGAATCAGGGTAGGTGTATTTGGTCTTAACCTGAGACTTGCATCGCTAATACTTGCGACAATCAGTATAATTTGGTTTTGGTCGTCCGAGGCTTTAACAGGTTTTGTGTATGCCTCTTCTGGTATACTAAGAATCGTAGTGTATTGGGTGTGATGTCAAGATGAAGTATCACTTCAGTCATATGGAGATGATGATCACGTATGATACGGAATTGGTACTCTTATGTACTGCAGTCATCGGGATAATATGACTAGGTCATGATTATCTGATTAAAGAGACTAGTTACTAGTGATCCGATATATGCTTCGTACGGGGCAGACATAATTCCACTCCCAGGCCTATCATGTGACATCCGATGCTGGATCGTAATACATAATACTTCGTATACTACGCCTGATATAGATTATGTATTCCTTAAAAGAATATTCTGGAGAATTGGGAAGGCACGATGCTTTGCTAGAAGCCAACCATGTCTTGTAAATCGGTAAGAATGTGGTACTGGGTACGCACATGTTTGGATAGTCTGAAGACCGGATTTACTGCCAACATATCCAGAGTTCTCATGGGTCGTTTCCCAAAGATTAATTACGAGAGAGAGAAAATTAATCTAGGATTAATTATGGTAAGAATTTATCTGGGATAAAATTCGAATAGTAGAGAGAGAACGATTAATTTGGAATTAATCGATTAAATAATATATTCGATATATTAATTGAAATTAGATTTCAAAGCGGAAGTAAAATTAGATTTTAATTCGGGCGAACGAATTAATTTAGAATTAATTCATAAGCGACTTTAATAATAATTTTGCTAGGCACAATTATTTAATTAAATTTGATTTAATTATGTCGCAACGAAAAATTCGTTAATTCAGAATTAAAAAAACCCGAGCCCGAAGTGTGTTAAGCGGGCCCACTCGAATTTTGAATTTTAAAGTGGGGCCCACCAACTCACATCACTAGTAAACTTTATTCACTTTTGGTTGATAGAAGTTGGTGGTGAATTTGTTGGTAACTTGTCAAATACACTTTGTCATTTTTGAATCACTAATACCTAAACTTGGATTTGGTATATGATAATTGACTTTTGGAAAATCAATTACATAACACTCAAAAATTTAAAAACTCTCTCCTCTCCAACAAGAAAAAGCTGAATGTATCTCTTCCTCTCTTATAAATTTTGCTTCAAAATTTCTTCTTGCTAGCACATACAAGGAGTCAACCAAGGTGTTAGGGAAACAAATCCTTGAGTTTGGAACACAAAGAAAAGGCTTGGAGCTCTTCTTCTTCATCAAAAGTTTTGAACTTTCAACATCCAGCGAAACCAATCAATGTAAGTTTTTCCACAACTTCTTTGAGTATTCACATGAAATCATGACTTAGAAGATCCTTGGCATGTTCTAGGAACCCGACAAATTGCCCTGGGTTAATTTCAAATCCCCTTTCGATGATAGGGATTTTTTTCCCCACACTCTTTTCGTAGCATTTTTCCGCGGCCGCAGACATGAATTTTTCATTGTTATAAGATGGTTCTGTGGCCACTTTGTTGCGGGCTCTCTTGGGTGCTTTAGGGATTTTACAAAAATTGGGCAGATGTTCCCCTAAATTTTAGGATTTTCCAAAAATCACCTAAGCTAACACTTCAACAATTTCACAACTCACACAACCTTCGCCCCCAAAGCTACGATTTCATCAACCAAAGCCACAAACAAAAATCAAAACCACAAATTTTTAACAAATAACAAACACAAAATTCGTAAAAACAAAACGGAAAAAAATACAGAAAATGAAGAGAAAAAGAACGAAATTACCCGAATCAGGGAGTTTGTGTCCAAATCCACGAAATTGAAGGTTGGGTTTTGTTTTTGTGTATCTGTTTTGGTGAAATTTTGGGTTATGAGAGTATTTGGTGTCTTTGATTTGAGAGAAAAGATGAAGAAAATGAGAAAAAAATGAGGGAATGTGTAAGAGAAAAATGAAAGAATGAAGAAAAATGAAAGAAGAAATGTGAAGAATGGCTCGTGGCTACTGGTTTTTAGGCCTAATATCGTGTGCGCGTCGTGATGCAGAAAGGGTTTGAGTCTCGACACGTAGCCCTAAATTCTGGGTATTCACGTGTTTGGTTGGCGCATCGCGACGCGATAGGTTTGTGAGTCACGACGCCAAAAGCTTAATAAAGTGTCACTCAATGCCTGATTTGCGTCACGATGTGGCTAGGTTGCGTCGCGACGCAAGTGTTTTTTTTTTGTTTTTTTCAATAAAATCAAGTCATTTGACGAATAAATCCATTTAGACGCATATCAAGAGTTGACTCCTCACTCCGCCGTCTCTACTGATTTGAATTTTTATCCTCGCGATTTTGTCAAATTTTATTCCGTGATATCCCAAATTTTACTAGCTTGCTCTGCTTTAAGTGCTCCGTCTGTATTTTTCCCTGTAAAAATAACGCACAAAATTAAAAAATTTACAATATTTATACATAAAATATAAAAAAAAAAACAGAAATTACAACTATAAAAAAATTTACATAGGTTGCCTCTCTTCTAGCGCTAAATTTTTCATCTTCAGCCAGACGTGTTTGAAGTCCATCTGTCAATGAGGCTTCAACATGGTTTTGGTCCTCTGATTGAGGACAATCCCATGAGCGTTGCTTTTGAAGGGTCTCTTCCAACGATAAAGTGGCAAAAAGAATTTTATCTCATTCAGTGCTTGTGCCACCTTTTTAAACTTTGTCGCTCCAGTGGTACTTGAAAGAAAAGAAAGAAAATCAGGAGGTCTCGTATGATGCTTGACTTTGAATGAGAGTTTTATTTTGTCAAGCTTCTAGGCGGTGTCCTTGATTTGTACTCCCCAATACAGTGATGTTTCTCCTAAATGCATGAGATCTTCAATATGGTAAGACATTTGTTCCTCCATTTACTCTGCATCTTGCTCCCTCATTTCTTTACTTCAAAATTTCATTGTTCAGTTCTTCATATGTCATCTGTGAAATGCACGCTGCATAATTATCAACCTGAGGATGTAAAGATATGTCTGATTTTAGGATTTTATCCTCTGTGGTTGACATGAATGGTTCATGTAGCTCTTCTTCAAACATCAGTGTAATGCATGCTCCAAGATCTTCATTTTGAGGATGCAAAGTTTCATCCTCACTTGTTGGTGTAGTTGGTACAAACAGCTCTGCTTCTTGTTCCTCCTCAGAGTCTGATGAATAATAAAAATAAAATTGAGATTCTGCTTGTTCGGGCTCCTGAACTGATACCTCTACCTCAGCCTCCTCATCTGTTAAGGTGGCATCGTGAAATGTTTGGTATTCGAAGGCTTCATCGGTGTTATTTGAATTTACTCTGTGAGGTATGTAGTTCTGGTTGTTGATTATTTGTCTCATTTCATTTACCATCCTCTGTAAGGTTTTGATTTGATCCAGAAATGTTGCATCTTGTTTCCCGTTTCTCGAGCCTGTTTATCAACTGCCTTCCCACTGATGGTTCTGGTCCTTGAATATCGTAGGTTGATGGTGCATAAGATGGAAAATATGGTTCAGTGAAATATGTTGGTTCATTATATGAAGGTCTTTGATAGTTTTGCCACCCTGAATTATAGTGGTATATGCATTGATCGCTCGGGTGGTTACCATCATATATTTCACATCTACCCATTGCATTCTGATTATTTTTGAGCAAATGTTGTATTGATTGGTTCTGACATCCAATGATAATTGTTGGGCTGGACAACAGGCCTTAGAAAATTGGACTGTTGCTATCTGATATGGGGTGTATCTTTACCTCGTACCGTTCGTAATGCTTCCATTACCCAATAATGTTTCATTTCAACCACCTGAAAAATAAAAGAAATAAATAAAAATTACAGATAAAATAAAGAAAATTAGATACAAGAAAATTTGATAGCTACAAAATTAATAACGCAAGAAAAATAATCCCTGGCAACGGCGCCAAAAACTTGATCGGTGAAGTCACACACGTAACGCAAAGGCACATATCGCTCAAGTAGTATAAAAATATCGATCCCACGAGGACTTAATTTCTACTGTTGTTATTAATTATTGATTCTATTTATTTACAGGTATCTATTTAGAGGGAGAAAGGAATGATTTCTTGTTGGTTGGTTGAATGAGGATTAACTAAATAAATAAATAACTAAAAACACAAAAGAAAATACTAAGGAAAATAAACAAAGGACACAAATATCTAGGGTTGTGATTCCACACAATATTATTCTAATGATGAATTGATTCTTTTATATATGTGTAATAAATCAGTTTGTTAACCTGGAACACGAAGATATGTAAAAGCCTCTTTCGATGGTCAGATGCAAACACCCAATATAACCTAATTAATCATATGTCTATGTTAACAAAGTTACATGAATTCATTAAGTTCAAGTTCCAATTGTGGCTACCCCCGCCCGACAGGTATATGTCTATCTTGAAAGGAAATCTACCTAAGGGTCACCATGCCCTAAGATGAGATCGTGAACTATTGAATCTAAGTATATGACACAGAAATCGGCGACGCTGTTCTAGGCTCGCGGCCTAGTTGGGAGTACAGAATAGCTTGCGGGGGAACTAAACCGGAGAAATAACATGGAGTCGCCACCCAGTGTGAACCGGGAAAATGTGATTTAAGGCCGCATTCACCCCTCGCAAGGGAAGACCTCAAACCGTTGGGTTTGGAATGGTCCCTTACTTATGTCACTTGTAATGATATGATTTGTGCAATAAACTAACCGAATCTACTCAACATGTTGCTCAAAGGTAACTTAGATCTAGTACGCATTCATCAAAATAAATCATATGACTAAGTTCGCATGTTTTAAAAGTCAGTCATTATAACGGCGAGCATATAATATCAAACAACGAGCATGTTGAATCATCCAACGCAAAGAACAAATAAATAATTATTCGATATAAACGTAAACTAAATTACTAATGCAAAATTAAAGAACTAAATCATGCATAAAGAAGTAACATAATCATGCTTAAAAATAAACAATAAACTAGACTAAATCATGCTCGAATACAAGGTTTGGATGAAACGAAATACGTGTGTCTCTTAAGCGGTACGTGGCATCGTATCCCGAGTGCAAACCGCAATACCGTCCATTCGGATTCGGCTACGAAATTTACGTCCGAGTTTCCATCCGATATACCACAAAAGAGAACACACATTCCGTTCATCCGGAATTCACATCATGCATCAACAAACGACTCTCATGCGATAATGTATTAAAATAAATAAAAAAATGAAAGATAATAAATAAAGAAGGTGCCCTCAGGTTTAATCTCTTTTTTCATCTCTCGGAAGTGCGTTACACGGCCGTCGGAAGGGTTGATGCTCCGCAACTCCTCTGGTTTACTGGTTCAACGTTTTCCTTTGCTATTTCGCTACTTGGGCTGCTGTTTTCACTCTGTTTCACTGCTATTTTTGCTGTGTTTTCTGGTCACTGTTTTAAGGTAATTTAGGCCACTATTTTTGCGGTTTTTGGAGGGTTTGGGGCTGCAGTTTTGTCACTGTTTTGGGGCAGATTTTGATGTATTTTCTGGGCTGTTTTAGGGTGCAGTTTGGGGGTTTATGCGGCTGTTTTGGCCGTGCAGTGAGGGGATTTATGTGGCAGTTTGGGCAGTGAAGTGAATGGGCTGGACAGAGTAGTTTATGCGGCTGTTTTGTGTAAAGCAGTGGGCTGGATGAAGAAGGTGTTAATGCGTTGAAAGTAGGGGCTGTTGGAGGAGTCAGGTGCGTGAATTTGAGGGCTGTGTGGAAGGGTTAGGTGCGTGAAGTTCAGGCTGCTGAGTGGGGTCAGGTGCGAGAATTTGAGGGGCTGAGTGGAGGTAGTGAGTGGTTAGGCGTGAATTGTTATGGGGCTGGTAAGGGTGTGTGGCGTGAATTGCTATGGGGCTGTTGAGGGTGTGTGAGTGGAAGGCTGAATGGGTAATAGGCGTGAGTGGGGCAATGTGAGGGGCTGTTACGTGAGTGAATGGCTAGGGGGTTGTTACGTGTTAGGGTTTGTGGTTGCCTTTGGCCGAGAGAGTGGAGAGAGGCGTGAAGGTGCTTTAGGTTATTTTCTTTGTGTTTTCGTGAGAATGAGCCAGGGTTTAGATGTGTGGTGAAGGGTTCTTTTTATAGGCAAAGAGGTGGGGGGGTTTTCCTTGTTTGAGAAAAAGAAGGCTTAGTGCATTAATGGGATATCTTTTTAAATTAGTATGGGATAAGGAAATTTTTAATTAGGGAAGTGATTTGATTTAATTTGATTTATTCTTCTTTAGTTAAGGATATGATTTGGTTTATTTAGGCAACGGATCCATGGGATTTATTTAATTTAGGAAGGGGATTTGGATTGATTTATGCATGTGTTTAATGTGTATTTTAGTATTTTGGAAGGTGAGTGGGCGTGTGGCTTAGGGTTTCCTTGGGCGTGTGGGCTTGGTCCATTTGGTGGGCTTGGGTGTTTGGTTTAGTGATGTGTGGGCTTGGTGTGTGTCTTGCGGGGTTTTGGGCTAATGATGTGTTTTGAAACAGAGGTCCAACAAGCGAACCCGAAGCTAATCCAGCGAATTAAATCCATCAATGTGTCAATTCTTGACTCTTTCCTTCCGACGTCCGTTTCCCGCGGCTTCCACAATTAAAGAGGTAGTGTCTCCATACAAGACTCATCATCGGGACTTATATGTAAAAATACAGTGCCTACAGTCGCCCCCACTTTGATGGGACTTGTGCAGTGTGTAACTGTGACAATCCTATCAAAGTTATGCAATGCATTTTTACTTACCTGGCTCGCCAGCTGCCACCTGAATTGCCTGCTGTTTTGAACTGAGTTGATGATGATGCAATGGGCCTTCGACCTTGGGACGCATCCCGAAACTACAACTGAAGATGCAGTGGGTCCTCGACCTTGGGACGCATCCCGGAACTGCAACCGACAACGGGGGCCCTCGACCCTGTGACGCATCCCAATACCACTGAAAATGTGGGCCTCGCCCTCAAACTGATGATGTAGTGGGTCCTCGACACTGGGACGCATCCCAGAACTACAACTGATTATGCAGTGGGCCCTCGACCCTGGGACGCATCCCGAAACTGCAACTGAAAACGGGGGCCCTCGACCCTGGGACGCATCCCAATACCGCTGACAATGTGGGCCTTACCCTTAAACTGATGATGTAGTGGGTCCTCGACCATGGGACGCATCCCGGAACTACAACTGATGATACAGTGGGCCCTCGACCCTGGGACGCATCCCGGAACTGTAACCGATAACGGGGGCTCCTCAACTCTGGGACGCATCCCAATATCGCTGATAATGTGGGCCTCGCCCTCAAACTGATGATGTAGTGGGTCCTCAACCCTAAACTGGTACTGATGTGGGCCTCGCCCTCAAACTGATACTGATGTGGGCCTCGCCCCCAGACTGATGCTGATGTGGGCCTCGCCCCCAGACTAACACTGATGTGGGACTCGCCCCCAGCTGATACTGATGTGGATGTGGGCCTCACCCCTAGTTTGATACTGACGTGGGCCTCACCCCAAAATGATACTGACGTGGACCGCGCCCCTAAACTGATGTGGATGTTGCCCTCGAAACTGATGTGGATGTGGGTCTCGCCCCCAATTTGATACTAATATGGGCCTCGCCCCAAACTGATACTGCTGTGGGCCTCGCCCCCAGACTGATACTGATGTAGGCCTCGCCCCCAATGCTGATACTGATATGGGCCTCACCCCCAACTGATATTGATGTGGGCCTCGCCCCAAACTGATACTGATGTGGGCCTCACCCCTAAAACTAATACTGATACTAATATGGGCCTCGACCCAGGGATTCATTCCAAAATTCCGATGATGAGGGCCTCAACCCTAGGATTCATTCCAAAATTCTGACGATGTGGTCCTCGACCTTGGGATTCATTCCTGGATTCATTCTAAAACTCTGATGATGTGGGACTCGACCCTGGGATTCATTCCCGGATTCATTCCAAAACTCTGATGATGTGGGCCTCGACTCTGGGATTCATTCCAAAATTCTGACGATGCGGGCCTCGACCCTGGGATTCATTCCCGGATTCTGACGATGTAGTCCTCGACCTTGGGATTCATTACCAGATTCATTCCAAAACTCTGATGATGTGGGCCACGACCCTGGGATTCATTCCCGGATTCATTCCTAAACTCTGACGATGTGGGCCTCGACCCTGGGATTCATTCTCGGATTCATTCCAAAACTCTGACGATGTGGGCCTGGACCCTGGGATTCATTCCAAAACTCTGACGATGTGGGCCTCGACCCTGGGATTCATTCCCAGATTCATTCCAAAACTCTGACGATGTGGGCCTCGACCCTGGGATTCATTCTCGGATTCATTCCAAAACTCTGATGATGTGGGCCTCGACTCTGGGATTCATTCTAAAACTCTGACGATGTGGCCTCGACCCTGGGATTCATTCCCCAAACTGCTGATATTGTGGGCCTCGGCCCTGAGATTCATTCCTGTATTATTTCCAAAACTCTGATGATGTGGGCCTCGACCTTGGGATTCATTCCCAGATTCATTCCAAAACTCTGATGATGTGGGCCTCGACCTTGGGATTTATTCCAAAATTCTGACGATGCAGGCCTCGACCCTGGGATTCATTCCCGGATTCTGATGATGTGGTCCTCGACCTTGGGATTAATTCCCGGATTCATTCCAAAACTCTAATGATGTGGGCCATGACCCTGGGATTCATTCCCGGATTCATTCCTAAACTTTGACAATGTGGGCCTCGACCTTGGGATTCATTTCAAAACTCTGACGATGTGGGCCTCGACCCTGGGATTCATTCCCCAAACTGCTGATAGTGTGGGCCTCGACCCTGGGATTCATTCCCGAAACTGATGATGCTATGTTGCTATTTCTGGTTGGCTTGCATTTGCCGCTTTCTCATTTTCTTTAAAACCTGTGAACAAAAACAAGACAAAAATTGTGTGTATATGACGTGTATGCAATCATGCATGAATGTGTTTCCTATTCCGATGGGTTAGGTCTTCCTTGTGCTCTTCGGTGCTTCTTGCCAACAAAAGTCTTTGGTCGCCCCCTGGGTCTGCTTTCCTTCTGCCAGTTCTCTTCTGGTGATTGGTTGGTTCTCTTTTGTCTTTTGGCTCAAGATCTCATTTTTTCCCTTATTTGCGGGGTGGTAGACTGGTCGCCCCCAGTCTTGATTTAGCTTTCTGCTTTTCGCTGCTTGTAATAGGTCAAGGTGAACCATGTGATGTGGCATTCCATATCATCATACTATATCACATTCTACGAAATAGTCCCAATAGTTACACATATTATTGCCCTCAAAGAATGCTCAGTAATGAAACGAGAGAACCTTCAAAACATTCAACGCAACTCAAATCCAAGTCTTTGAATAAATGATCTAAGCCAGACTCAAAGTGTGTGTGCAAAGGTTCCTTTGCAGATTCATCCCCAGGTGAGCCAACTCAATGATTTTGTCAAAAAATTGGGATAGATGGGTCAAACCAACCTAGATGTCTCAATTATGCCTGCAGTTGCTTTTCTGTGCTCAATGTGGTATGGTTTTCTTTCTCTTTTGTCTCTTTTTTTCTTTTCATTTTGAACTTCTTTTTTTTTTCTTTTTTTTTTCTTTTTTCTCTTTTTTTTTTCTTTCTCTTTTTTTTCAACACACCTACCCTTTAAGGTAGCATTTCTCCTCATGGTGGTCCTAATACTCGTCCATGGGTAGCTTCACACTTATTGGTTATAGGTGGTTCAATTTTTTTCTTTAGAGACTTTTCTTTCATTTTCAACCATACCACACATCATAACATAAGCAAATCAAGATAGACATCTAAGCAAACGATCATTCACCGACCTACAATTTCTTCAACTAGTCACCTTGCCAACTACTCAAGTTTTCACCGCTAAGAACCATAATCAAGTGCTTACGAGTCTAACATAAATCAATTACTCAAATTATCAGATAAAAGCACGTCAAAGGTTTATCGTTTGTAAGGTTTCACCCTAAAGCAATCAATTCATCATCGGACTTATGTCTAACTATCAACGACTAAAAACAAACAATTTTTTTTTCTTTTCTTTTTTCTTTTCTCTTTTTTTTTTCTTTTCTTTTTTCTTTTTTTTTGAAGGCCCCCTATGGTCTTTTTATTCTTGTCGTAAATTTTTTCTGTTCCTCAGTTTCCTTTTCCCTGATATCCTTGTTTGCTAAACTCTTTTTTACAAGTCTTGTTTTCTTCTCTAACCCAACGGATATCTATGATGGCTTTTAAGACACAAGGGTTAACATGATGCGTGTATGCATGAGATGCATGAGATGCACGTGGTTATCAAAAGCATAAAGGGGAAACTTCTATAGGATATACAACTATGGTTCACATGTGGGTTTATGGGAATGCTCCCGCTGGCGAAGGATTGCCCACAACTAGGACTCCCCACTCAAGGGTTCGAGCGACCAAGTAAGTGTACCTTTTTTATACCTTAAAGTACGTGCCAACGAGCTATGGTACGTGACTGACTGTCAAATATATTTCCCATTATAGATTCCACAGAAGGAGGGTGGAACGAACTCTCTTAAATACACAAGCCTCTTAGGCTCTTATCGCCTTGGTGACAGGAATAAACAACGAGTCCTCCAAATTATTCCATCACATTAAGCTACAAGTAAATGATTATCTAGGTGCCTTCACAACTTTTCCTTATAGAAAGGTAGTGAATGAAGGAAGACACCAAACCATCACCTAGCCTTAATAATGCCTTTGATTAAACCCCTTCAACCTACTATAGACACAGTTAACTAAAGCACAAATCACAAATGTTACAAGACATTATTTTGGGGCCGATTCTCTATCCCCATTGGAGTCGCCAGACTGTAGGACACAGAAATAGGTAACTTTTTTCTAGGCTCACGGCCTAGTTGGGAGTACGGAATAGCCCGCGGGGGAACTAAACCGGAGAAATAACATGGAGTCGCCAACTGGTGTGAACCGGGAAAATGTGATTTAAGGCCGCACTCACCCCTCGCAAGGGAAGACCTCAAACCGTTGGGTTCAGAATGGTCCCTTACTTATGTCACTTGTAATGATATGATTTGTGCAATAAACTAACCGAATCTACTCAATATGTATGCTCAAAGGTAACTTAGATCTAGTCCGCATTCATCAAAATAAATCCTATGACTAAGTTCACATGCTTTAAAAGTAAGTCATTATAACGGAAAGCATATAATATCACAGTGCGAGCATATTGAATCATCCAACGCAAAGAACAAATAAATAATTACTTCGACATAAACGTAAACTAAATTACTAATGCAAAATTAAAGAACTAAATCATGCATAAATAAGTAACATAATCATGCTTAAAAATAAACAATAAACTAGACTAAATCATGCTCGAATACAAGGTTTGGATGAAACAAAATACGTGTGTCTCTTAAGCGGTACATGGCATCGTATCCCGAGTACAAACCGCAATACCGTCCATTAGGATTCGGCTACGGAATTTACGTCCGAGTTTCCATCCGATATACCACAAAAGAGAACACATATTTCGTTCATCCGAATTCACATCATGCATCAACAAACGACTCACATCCGATAATGTATTAAAATAAATAAATAAAACGAAAGATAATAAATAAAGAAGGTGCCCTCATGTCTAACCACTTTTGTCGTCTCTCGGAAGTGTGTTACACGGCCGTCGAAAGGGTTGATGATCTGTAACTCCTCTGGTTTACTGGTTCAACGTTTTCCTTCGTTGTTTCGCTGCTTGGGCTGCTATTTTCACTCTATTTCGCTGCTATTTTCGCTGTGTTTTCTAGTAACTGTTTTAAGGTAATTTAGGCCACTGTTTTTACGACTTTTGGAGGGTTTGGGGCTGCGGTTTTGTCACTGTTTTGGGGCAGATTTTGATGTATTTTCTGGGCTGTTTTAGGGTGCAGTTTGGGGGTTTATGCGGCTATTTTGGGCATGCAGTGAGGGGATTTATGCGGAAGTTTGGGCAGTGAAGTGAAGGGGCTGGACATGGTTGTTTATGCGGCTATTTTGCGTGAAGCAGTGGGCTGGTTGAAGAAGGTGTTTATGCGTTGAAAGTAGGGGCTGTTGGAGGAGTCAGGTGCGTGAATTTGAGGGCTGTATGGAGGGGTCAAGTGTGTGAAGTTCAGGCTACTGAGTTGGGTCAGGTGTGTGAAGTTTAGGCTTCTGAGTGGGGTCAGGTGCGTGAATTTGAGGGGCTAAGTGGAGGCAGTGAGTGGTTAGGCGTGAATTGTGATGCGGCTGGTAAGAGTGTTTGGCGTGAATTGCTATGAGGCTGTTGATGGTGTGTGAGTGGAAGGCTGAATGGGTAATAGGCGTGAGTGGGGAAATGTGAGGGGCTGTTACTGAGTGAATGGCTGGGGGGTTGTTACGTGTTAGGGTTTGTGGTTGCCTTTGGTCGAGAGAGTGGAGAGAGGCGTGAAGGTGCTTTAGGTTATTTTCTTTGTGTTTTTATGAGAATGAGCCAGGGTTTATATGTGTGGTGAAGGGTTCTTTTTATAGGCAAAGGGGTGGGGGTTTTCCTTGTTTGAGAAGGAGAAGGCTTTGTGCATTAATGGGATATCTTTTTAAATTAGTATGAGATAAGGAAATCTTTTAATTAGGGAAGTGATTTGATTTAATTTGATTTATTCTTCTTTAGTTAAGGATATGATTTGGTTTATTTAGGCAAGGGATCCATGGGATTTATTTAATTTAGGAATGTGATTTGGCTTGATTTATGCATGTGTTTAATGTGTATTTTAGTATTTTGGAATGTGAGTGGGCGTGTGGCTTAGGGTTTCCTTGGGCGTGTGGGCTTGGTCCATTTGGTGGGCTTCGGTGTTTGGTTTAGTGATGTGTGGGCTTGGTGTGTCTTGCGGGGTTTTGGGCTAAGGATGTGTTTTGAAACAGAGGTCCAACAAGCGAACCCGAAGCTAATCCAACGAATTAAATCCATCAATGTGTCAATTCTTGACTCTCTCCTTCCAATGTCTGTTTCCCGTGGCTTCCAAAATTAAAGAGGTAGTGTCTCCATACGAGACTCATCATCGGGACTTATATGCAAAAGTGCAGTGCCTACACTAAGGCTGAAACCTAAAATCCATTTTCCAAGATCATTTTAAGTTTACCACATCAATCTTATTGGTGATCAGGCAACAAGAAGCATTAAGCTTAAGATTCAATAAACTGCCTAAAATACTACCAATAATATAATTAAATCAATTATTAAGTATGGTAATATTGTACTTCATCACTTCCCTAGAATAAAAATAAAATGTTAGGGGTTAGGGGATCCACATTTACTATTTCTAATTTAGAAATCTCTCTTATTATAATATATAAATTTGCATGATATTACCAACAGACCATATAGGCGGTATCATGATTAAGTCAGATTTTGAATTAATTCCAACCGACCATAAAGGCGGTATCCCGTTTAGTCAGGTTAAAATCAATTTTATTAAGTCCAACCGACCATAAAAGCGGTATCCCATTAAGTCAGGTTTTAAGATAATTTATATATTATAATTAAGGGAGATTAATCTAAACTATAATAATAAAAGCTTCACCCTTCCCCTAGCGGAAATTTAACTACTAAACATAAAAGAAATGAAAAGTAAATAAACTACTACTATTACTGGAAATAAAAATACATAATTTAAATTACAAAAATTAAACAAACAAGATACAGTCTTTAGATCCTTATTAGGACCTTAAAGAAGGTATGAAAATTCTAAATGAAATCAGCTTCTATTTATAATCAAAAAATTCAGACCAAAGTCGCGACGCAGAATGGCTTACGCGTCGCGACGCTGTAGAAGTGAAGCGGGGTTTACAGTTATGCCTATGATGTTCGGCGACCATGACACTGTTAGACTCGGAGTATGTAGAGAGTATGAATTAGCCCGCGGGGGACTAAATCGGAGAATAAATGACTCGCCACCTAGTGTGAACTGGGAAAAATTTAAGGCCGCACTCACCCCTCACAAGGGAAGACCTCAAACCGCTGGGTTTGGAATGGTCCCTTATTTATGCCAGTATAATGGACGAATTCACACAATGGTATAGCCAAGTCGTAATGCAGTTCATGCATAAAAGCGAATAAAAATGTAATAACATACCCAACCAAAATAATAACCACAATAACGTAGTTCCAAAAACACATTAAATTAAGAAATACGAGATGCGATAACGAAAATTATAATAAACAATCAAAAGCGGAGTTGTATCCCAAGTACAGACCGCACTACCGTCTATTCGGATTCGGCTACGGAATTTACGTCTGGGTTTCCATCCGATATACCGCAAGGGATAATAACATACATAACCATCAATGCAATGTAAGCAGACATAAAATATAGACATGAAAACATATAACAATGCATATACCCAAAACAATTCACTGTTTGGACAGCGGACACCGATAAGCCCGAAACTCACCCGGTAACGCCGTTTTTCACCGTTTTTGCGTATTTCAACTCCGAAATAATTTCAGGAAATTGTTCCAATGCCCAAAACACATCCAATATATTTATACAACATAATTTTCATCACCAAAATCATAGAAATTCAAGATCTGATTTGGTAACCAAAATTATCATTTTTCATGCTTTAAATCCAATTTTCTCAACATTAATCATATTAATACTTACACCAACCAAAGTCACCACAAATGAAGAACTCAAGAACAATTCTAGGAGTTACAAGAGTGGTCATAACACTCTAGAATGGCAACAAGTCATCAAATGATAAAATTGAACTAATATTACACTAATATTATCCAATCTAATTTCACACATGCATCTAGCCTCAAAATCCATCCTCAAAAACAAAAAAGCCCCAAAATCTAAGAAATGAAGAAACCCTAAAACTATTCTAGATGTTCAATAATAAGAAACAAGCTTTCTAAGTATAAGATTATTGAAGATTACCTTAAAATCTCCTAATTTCCTTAAACTTTCTTCTTGATTTCTTCACTTTCTTCCTTGTTTCTTCAAACAAATTTTGGGAGCTTTTCTTCTTGAAGGATACGGCCATGGCTCTCTTATGAACGAGAAAACAAATTTTTTCAACTTAAAAATTAGGCCAAAACCGACTTTGAGAGGTATTTTAGTCATTTGGTTAATTTTATCTAAGTAAATAATAATAAGCTTTAAGTTAACAAATCCATATTGTATACTTCAAGCTTAAAAGAATCATGGCACATGTAACCAATAATAATCAAACATATTGCATAACAATTATTTAATATTGATATAATTTAATTATCTAGATATTTAACATTTAAACATCTAAATAGTTAATTAATGTGATTATTATTATATATGTATTTTTATTTACATTAAATAACAAATACATATATTAATGGCATATGTCAAAGTCTCATTTGAAAATTAATTAATTTATATCAAATCAAATCTTGTATCAAATACAAACCAAAATCCCCTAATGCATGTATTTTCGTTTAACCGATTAAACGATTCGAATTAACTCATTTAATCCGATGAAGTATTATGAATAATCTGTATTATTCGTAATGCGTTGTCCAAGTGCTCAACGAGTACACTTCATATATGGGACTCTCTAAGTTTAGATTTATCTGTCACATAATCAAATTTCGTGTCCATAATTCACCCACTCATAAATTATGACGACCACAGATAATCTTGCTAAACTATACAAGTCGAGGCCATTGCATACGTATAATCCCTCCTTCACAGGCTATCAATATTATTCCGAGGATATAGATAGGAACGTCAAATCCTTAAGGTATAATTTAGTCGAATTTCAAATTTACGATCTCTAAATAACACTCGGAACTCACTTCCAAAGTATACCACAGCCATGGACTTACTAAATCGCAAATACGTACATGATACCTACGCCATGTACACAGGAATGGCGAATTTTATCTGATACTCACAGGATATCATAAGCATCAGTCCACACCCCACGAATAGGCGGAGGTCTGATCTAAATTGATCGGTGACGTGATTGCCATCAAAGTGTAGAGGATATCTCATATATCCACAATGGTATCTCAAGTCGAATGACCACTATGCTACTCGACTCGAGAAGATTCCTATTGACGTTGGTGTACCATCTATTAGGAAATTTTCGGTGAGCCATTCAGTGTTTATCAAATAAACACCTACATGTCTATACGAGTCTCCCAAGACTCATAGTTCATTGGGATAAACCATCGGACCAAGTCTCGATATACGATATGTACTGGTCTCAGCGGATTTTTCTAACCGACCCGTGTTAGTAAATCTTGACCGGGAACTTTATTTGATAATATACTTCTAGTAGTGACACTCCTCAATGTCAATTACAAACTATTTTATAATTGCGCACTGTAAAATATATTATCATGTCTTTGTCAATGCACGGTATCATATACACATCTAAATATGTATTACATACGCATGGTCCTCAAGAGCTGACCTAGCACTCAAGAGTTAGGCAACAACAAGTAAGTCCACTATAACATATTGAGTTTATAAAAAAAAAACCCAATCGTTTCGCTTAGTCAGCATCATTCATATATTGTATAACCTAAGTTATACATCAATATTACTCAGATGCGACATCAATATTGTGCTACAGCTACTGAGTTGTCTATGTATTTAGAGATCAAATCTAAATATTATTAGAAAACTGCAAGCACAACACTAATATCAAAACTTCTAATCTATAAGGTCACTATGCAACTTCATAAGTCAATACTTCATAAATTACAACTAATTCCACTAATACAGTATAATCAACTGTGACATTCACACTGCATCTTTTCTGACTCTGTATGACGTACACCATCTAACGTCAAAATTAGACTCAAAACTAATCTGAACCTAATGGTTGCAGACTATATTCTCTATGAATAAGAAACTCGTTCTTAATATCTTAAAGATAACAAAGAACATGTTTCCAGACCCATCATATGGTCTACATGGTATCAAAATAGCTCGTAACAATTACGATCAAATTGATATATTTAATCGCACATAATATAGTATTCATTTATGCCATCATTCTATAATGCATAAGATTAACTAGACATTCTAATCAATTTCTCTTTCGATAAAGGAATCATCTTTTATGAAAGATGAATACTATATACAAGAGACACAATAACTGTCAAACAGTTATACTAACTGTCTCAGAGATAGTCTTGTTGTGTTCTTTATTAGACCATGTCTAATGCATGACTAATGAGAGTATCTCACAAGTCTCTTAGTTTTATATCGTATATGAAACTTTATATCAAATATAAAAGAGACTACTCCCACTGCTTTCACGGAGAAAAGAAAACTTAAGTAAATCTTTTACCTCACAAACATTTCATTATTACATTAATAATGATAATGTTGTTAGGATATATAGCACTAGAAAGAAATATGTACGCTCTCACTGACCCTACTATCAAATATGTATTCTATATGCTTTGATAAAATCAGACAATCTGACTGATATCAAAATTAGAGAACACAAATTTTCGGAAAGCTCACCTAAGTCTACAATATTCTCTATAAGCCAGTATACCAAACCATAATTTTAGCAGAATAAAAACACCAAGGCCATTCCAGAACGAACTCTTTAAACAAAGAAATCACAATGGATTTCTTATTCGAAGAACCTTTCAAGAACATCAGTTTGCATTCTTTAGCACAAATACATAGTTTAATATCAACATTAACCAACAGATTTTTAATTGTTCAATTAGTGTGACTAGAGACAATTATTCTCAGAATCAATAATAGATTACTGAGTATAATTTTTCTCACTGTCATACTATAAAGGTCAAACCTTTAATAAGCTCACTTTGCTTTTATTGTGCAAACAATTTGCATATTTTATGAACGATTCATAACGACAGCTCAATCAAGTTCCAAACTTGATCGTAGTAAGCTACGAAAAATCTCAGATCTATGGTTTAATGCTAACTTCCGAAATCGATATCAAATATCACTCCCACTACAAGTTATAGGATAATTTTCTTCGATAAGAAAACAACAGAACCATTTAGTATCAAATACTTCGCAAATGATTCTGACATCCTATTGGACTTATATGGAAACTGTCTAAGGGTTTTTTTACTCTTATTAATTTTGTAGTTCCATTTATAGTTTATCACTCTCTCATTTGACTTCACTAAGTCAAGTCTTTTCTACATTGGTCAACATCCAATGTTACACACTAAGTAATAAAATAATTTAATTACTCGGGATCGTAGAAAAGATATTCTATCAAATAGAATACAATATTATATTAAATAGAATAAATGAAAAACTTTTGCTTGTACCTTCGAGGCGCAAATACTTTTCAATTATACAACCATTATATAAAAGAAAGATTCAAATCTCAAACTTTTCAAGATTCAAATTTTCTACTTATACATATCATATATATAACTTTAAAAACTAATGGAACATTAATTAAAAGTATGAATTAGTGTTACTGGAGCATATCCCCTAGAGTATTGAAAACTAATTCGGTAACACTAAATATCAAACGAATCAAATCATATAAGATTCGATTTCTCCCACTAACCAATTCTATCACAATGGAACCGTAGAAGAATAATATTGAGTAAGAATCATATTCATTAAATAAACATAGAACTAATTGCCATAAATTCATATGTTTGATCATATCAAATATTTTTGAACCATTCAAAGAATCATGATGAATTTTAAAGATACAGTTTTCAAAACTTCAGATCGAAAATCTTTGAACCAGTCAAAATATTCTATTCGTATTTCATCAGAAACATATTGAAAGTTCTCGAACCATTCAAGACGTTCAATATGTGTTCTTTTAGTAACACGTAACTAAGTCATGACAACTCATTAACTAAGTTATGAAGTAAAGAAAACTATCAAAGGCAATTTATAATTCAATAAACTACATACATCCAATGTATTAGTTTAATAAATCTGTGGTCCAATGACGATAATTGGTTAAATGAGATTTATCACATTCCCGGAATACAATATTCATTAAATGGATAAAGATATGTGGTGTGATCTCGCATCGGACCATCATTTACCATACAGAATAAACATTTAATGCTTAAGTGATAAAATCTCATAAAACATTATTCTAAATTATTTAGTTAACATAATATTTTTCTTAATGTTTATCTCTTCATCAATGATAATATAAAATAATTATTTATATAGAACAAGTAACTATAAAATAGTCACAAGTTCTGATATCAAATATCAAAATAATTATTAAACAATATTTTAAATAACTAGACGGGAGATCTGATATCCAATACCTACAGTTTTCGTATTGTGATAATCATTATTCTCTATACACAACTATACACATCTTATTTATTTAGCTTTATAATTTGCCTTTAACTATTCACAACAATTGTAAATAATTGATTAGCAAATTGTGTCAGACACAATATCTTTAAAGGTCACTAAAACCAAGAAATGTCATTATCAGATAAACAAATACCTAATGGGGTTTTCTTAATGCCAGTCAAGAATCTCGAGACATGAACTAATTCACGTCAATTCTTACTACATAAGAAACTATCCTCTCTAGAGAATTCTATCTTAAACGGATATCTATTTAGATTACCTAATGTGACTAACCATCTTGATTTTCCAAGAAAATTGGAACAATAGTTCCCAATGGTTTAGACTAATCTAATTATATCCAAGTCTATTGATATCTAGAACCTATTCTCGAAAACTGCAACCATAAGCCATGTCAGAAAACATATACAAATAATATGCATGTAGTGGATTAGAAGTTTAATTCTATATACACAATAGAATAAAGGAAACATAAGCGGCAATTTTCATAATATTACATACTGCCTTAGTTATGGATTTTTAATCCAGTAGTGCCTCCCACTACTTTACAAAATACCGTAATCCCCAACGAAAAATGGAAATCCAATAATTAAATTGTATTCCATAGTGAGAAGTGGACCCCATGAATATATTTCGACTCACAACTTTGGCACGTTCTCGCCTACGTATATTCACAGGTAGATAACTCATTGTCAATCACACTTACTGTGACTCCTGATTTCGATCTTGACTGTTTCTCATTGTGACAGCTTTGGCACGTTCACAAGGAGGCGTATCAAGACTTCACTTGTCAGTGACAAACTCAAGCTATCGATGTAGTCCTGACAGCTTTGGCACATTCAGGATTTCCACTTTCACTTGAATTTGTCTCTTATCATATAAGTTCTACCGGTGCAAATGAACTACCATCAGCCATAACTGCACAGCTTTGGCGCGATACAGCTACATCATCAGGAAATCATTTATATGAGTACTGAAAAAGAAAACCAAGAAACAAGTATTCATAATACTAGTTACTTTAATGCCTTATTTAAGCGGGGATATTCCTAAAGAGAGTTTTTCTCTATATCAAATGCAGAATTTAATCTAGATCAATTTCTCAACAGTTTAATTCTACCTAGGAAAACATAACTTAACTTAACCATTAAATCTCCGTTATGTTTTTCGTTAGCGTAGAACCGAAAAATTAAGAAACATCTAAATTACATGCTTGTGAAAATATCAAATTTGGATTATATATCATTTATCAAGCATGAAAAATGTAATGGATGAAGGATCAGACCAGCTTTGATACCTTTTTGTTGGAGTTTTCTCAAAGGCGCATACGGAAGCGCGGTTCGAACGAAATCGTAACTTTAAAACTTTTAAACTTACCAAATAAATTATTCAATATCAAATATGAATAATTAATTCATATTACACCTAAACATATTTATTCGATATCAAATAACGACATAAATAAGTTTGAAACACTGCAAAATTTTTACGAAAAATATTTTTCCGCAAAGTGGCATAAAACACATTTTTATCCGAACCGACCAACCAATACACACGGGGGCAGCCCAGGTCAGCCCCAATAGTACTTGGGTAGTTGATGGGCTGCCTGAACAGTGACCAATTCACTGTTTGGACAGCGGACACCCGATAAGCCTGAAACTCACCTAGTAATGTCGTTTTTCACCGTTTCCGCGTATTTCAACTCCGAAATAATTTCCGGCAATTGTTCCAATGCCCAAAACACATCCAATATATTTATACAACATACTTTTCATCACCAAAATCATAGAAATTCCAGAACTGATTTGGTAACCAAAATTATCATTTTTCATGCTTTAAATCCAATTTTCTCAACATTAATCATATTAATACTTACACCAACCAAAGTCACCACAAATACAGAACTCAAGAACAATTCTAGGAGTTACAAGAGTGGTAATAACACTCTAGAATGGCAATAAGTCATCAAATGATAAAATTGAACTAATATTACACTAATATTATCCAATCTAATTTCACACATGCATCTAGCCTCCAAATCCATCCTCAAAATCAAAAAAGCCCCAAAATCTAAGAAAGGAAGCAACCCTAAAACTATTCTAGATGTTCAATAATAAGAAACAAGATTTCTAAGTTTAAGATTATTGAAGATTACCTTAAAATCTCCTAATTTCCTTAAACTTTCTTCTTAATTTCTTCACTTTCTTCCTTGTTTCTTCAAACAAATTTTGGGAACTTTTCTTCTTGAAGGATATGGCCATGGCTCTCTTATGAAAGAGAAATTAAATTTTTTCAACTTAAAAATTAGGCCAAAACCGACTTTGAGGGGCATTTTAGTCATTTGGTTAATTTAATATAAGTTAATAATAATAAGCTTTAAGTTAACAAATCCAAATTGTATACTTCAAGCTTAAAAGAATCATGTCACATGTAACCAATAATAATGAAACATATTGCATAACAATTATGTAATATTGATATAATTTAATTATCTAGATATTTAATATTTAAACATCTAAATATTTAATTAATGTGATTATTATTATATATGTATTTATATTTACATTAAATAAAAAATATATATATTAATGGCATATTTCAAAGTCTCATTTGAAAATTAATTAATATATATCAAATCAAATCTTGTATCAAATACAAATATATATTATTTATTAATTGACCAAAATCACCTAATGCATGTATTTTCGTTTAACCGATTAAACGATTCAAATTAACTCATTTAATCCGATGAAGTATTATGAATAATCTGTATTATTCGTAATGCGTTGTCCAAGTGCTCAACGAGTACACATAATATATGGGACTCTCTAAGTTTAGATTTATCCGTCACATAATCAAATTTCGTGTCCATAATTTACCCACTCATAAATTATGACGACCACAGATAATCTCGCTAAACTATACAAGTCGAGGTCATTGCATACGTATAATCCCTCTGTCACAGGCTATCAATATTATACCAGGGATATAGATAGGAACGTCAAATCCTTAAGGTATAATATAGTCGACTTTCAAATTTACGATCTCTAAATAACAATCGGAACTCGCTTCCGAAGTATACCATGACCATGGATTTACTAGATTGCAAATATGTACATGACGTTGGTGTACCATCTATTAGGAAATCTTCATTGAGTCGTTCAGTATTTATCAAATAAACACATACACGTCTATACAAGTCTCCCAATTAGGTGTATCAAGGCTTAGTTATGGATTTTTAACCCAGCAGTGCCTCCCACTACTTTACATAATACCGTAATCCCCAATGAAAAATAGGAATCCAGTAATTAAATTGTATTCCATAGTGAGAAGTGGACCCCATGAATATATTTCGACTCACAGATTTGGCACGTTCTCGCCTACGTATATTCACAGGTAGATAACTCATTGTCAATCACACTCACAGTGACTCCTAATTTTTGTCCTGACCGTTTCTCATTGTGACAGCTTTGGCACATTCACAAGGAGGCGTATCAAGGCTTCACTTGTCAGTGACAAACTCAAGCTATCAATGTAGTCCTAACAGCTTTGGCACGTTCATGACTTCCATTTTCACTTGAATTTGTCTCTTATCATATAAGTTCTAACAGTGCAAATGAACTACCATTAGCCATAACTGCACAGCTTTGGCACGATACAGCTACAGCATCAGGAAATCATTTACATCCGTACTGACATGGTGGACCAAGAAACAAGTGTTCCTAATACTAGTTACTTTAATGCCTTATTTAAGCGGGGATATTCCTAAAGAGATTTTTGCTCTACATATAATCTAGATCAATTTCTCAACAGTTTAATTCTACCTAGGAAAACATAACTTAACTTAACCATTAAATCCCCGTTATGTTTTTCGTTAGCGTAGAACCGAAAAATTAAGAAACATTTAAATTACATGCATGTGCAAATATCAAAATTGGATTATATATCATTTATCAAGCATGACAATTATAATGGATGAAGGATCATACCTGCTCTGATACCATTTTTGTTTTGGTTTTCTCAAAGGCACATGCGGAAGCGCGGTTCGGGCGAAATCATACTTTAAAACTTTTAAACTTACCAAATAAATTATTCAATATCCAATATGAATAATTCACTCATATTTCACCTAAACATATTTATTCGATATCAAATAATGATATAAATAAGTTTGAAACACTGCGAAAATTTTACGAAAAATATTTTTCCACAAAGTGACATAAAATACGTTTTTGTCCGAACCGACCAACCAATACACATGGGAGCTACCCAAGTCAGCGCCAATAGTACTTAGGCAGTTCATGGGCTGCCTGAATAGTGACCAATTCACTGTGGTAATGCCCTTTTTCACCATTTTCGTGTATTTCAACTCCGAAATAATTTCCGGCAATTGTTCCAATGCCTAAAACACATCCAATACATTTATACAACATACTTTGCATCACCAAAATCAAAAAAATTCCAGATCTTATTTGGTAACCAAAATTATCATTTTCATACTTTAAATCCAATTTTCTCAACATTAATCATATTAATACTTACACCAACCAAAGTCACCACAAATGAAGAACTCAAGAATAATTTTATGAGTTATAAGAGTGGTCATAACATTCTAGAATGGAAACAAGTCATCAAATGATAAAATTGAACTAATATTATCCAATCTAACTTCACACATGCATCTAGCCTCCAAATCCATCCTCAAAATCAAAAAAGCCCCAAAATCTAAGAAAGGAAGAAACCCTAGAACTATTCTAGATGTTCAATAACAACAAACAAGCTTTCTAAGTTTAAGATTATTGAAGATTACCTTAAAATCTCCTAATTTCCTTAAACTTTCTTCTTGATTTCTTCACTTTCTTCCTTGTTTCTTCAAACAAATTTTGGGAGCTTTTTTTCTTGAAGGATTCAGCCATGGCTCTCTTATGAAAGAGAAAACAAAATTTTTCAACTTAAAAATTAGGCCAAAACCGAATTTGAGGTGCATTTTAGTCATTTCGTTAATTTAATCTAATTAATTAA
>SKCR01050096.1:0-39523 GCA_019454045.1 Zanthoxylum bungeanum | reverse complement strand
CAGATGTCGCGAGATTTGTCCTTTGGCTTCCTAGAAGCCACTGTCAACTTGCCCTTGCCCTTGTTCTTGAACTTCTTCTTCCTCGCACCTCCAATTGCCTTGGGCCCAGCCCTTGGCGCATGAGAGGTCGATGCATAATGCGCCTCGCGCTTGCTCCCCTTTAGGAGTTCCTTTTTGGACTCCTTCAGCACGGACAACAACTCTCCAAGAGTGTCGTCAGGTCCATCAACTTATAGTTGATGATGATTTGTTTCCAAGTATCGGGTAGCGATTGTTATAGCATATCAATCGTCAACTCTGCCTCCAAGACAATGCCCATCTTGGCTAACTCATCTATGTCAGCGATCATTTGAGTCCCGTGGGCCTCAACTGATGCGCCGCCTGTCATCCGGGAGCAGAAGAGTTTCCTTACTAGCTCATACCTCTCCATCCGCTTGTTGGTGCGATGGAGATCACGCAATCTTGCCATCATGTTATAGGGATCCAAGTCCCTGTTCTGGCGTCTGAAATGCTGGGTCATTGCAGCTAGCATAACTGACTGAGCTTGGTCACAATCGTCACTATGAGTCTTCCATAACTCTAGCTCCAGTGGCTCAGTGGTTTAGGCGGGAGAGGTCTCTGAATAGTATACAGCACCCTCTCAGCCCCAAGCACTATCTTGAGGTTCATTTCCCAGTCGGCAAAGTTTGTCCCTTTGAAGACATTATCATATCGCCATGATTATGTCGCGGACATTACCCTTGCCTGTCATCTTGACAACTATAGTCCAACTATAAAGTCAACGATGTTATGGGTACAGTCAAACTGTTACAAGCAAAATAACAATATATTAGTCCAACTAATTATTAAAATATTGACGAAATAATTTTGAAAGACGCGTAAGGCTAAGTATCTGAACGAATTGCAAATTCAATAATAGCCTCCCACTATTTTCTTCAAGTCTCTACCCTCTTGTGGAGAACTCGGGAAATCGCATTTCCTCGTGGGCTAGGATCCCGTTAAATAACACACACAAACCTTGACTTTGGCCAATAAAAGCTGTATGCTATTTAACTTAGGTAGATCTCTATGATCAATTGGATCTCATCCAATTCCTAGATCCGGTTAGGTGGACATCCAAGTCCCAAACATATGTATAATGTCAATGTATCCATTACATTTTCCTAACCCTATCCTCCGAATCATCTAGGCCTTGGCTTTGGCCAAAAACAAACCTAATGATTCCAGTTAAGCGGGACCCATTGACGAGGAAAGTTTCGTAATCAATGTCATTGGACAAAAAATGATCTTGACTTTGGCCAATAAAAATCATGATTTGGACAAGACACCGATATGCAACAAAACTCTCATGATTCAAGTACATCCTTGATTGACAAAGGTCTTGACTTTGGCCAAACAAACCAATGCCAATTTCGGATCTTGAACAAGAATCATTCAATGGAAGGAAAATCGCTTAATATTGTTTGAGGGATTTTTCACGTAATTGGCAACCAATTAATTTATCTTTGTTAGGTCTCATCATCATACACCCTTAAGCATGCTTCTAAAACATCATAAAGCGCGTAAAGTAAAGTAATAGCGATATACGGATGGATATGAACAACAACTTGTTCCTAGAACAAATCACTCCCTTTCCTCTCCCCGCTAGCACTATTCTACTCTTACCCAATTACATAATACAAAAAGAGAAACCTCATTTACAATGAGGGGAATTAGGTGAGAAGAGAATACAAAGAGACAATAAGAGCAAGGCTGGACAAGCAGGTCCAATTTATAAATTCTAAATTTACAATAATTTCTAAAATTACCCTTCCCTTCTAATATCCATCTGATATACACTATTCATACATTACATCCACATTCATTCATTCAAGGCATGTTATACAACCAATCAAGTCCAATTAATTAGTCTTTAATTAGGTGACAATACAATGTTCAAACAATTGTTTGCATTTGCGCGAGTCCAACTCAATTTGAGAATAAATACTTATAGTATGAATTCACGAATTATATCGAACTACTCGTCAAATCCAATTTAAGTCGTATTCAATACTAATCCTTATATTTAATTCCAAATTAAATATTTACACTTTTATTGTGCTTTTATGACTTAGATTCCAAATCTAATTCTATCGGGTCTCAAAGCCCAATCAACATCCAATGTCCGTTTAATTAAAGTCTGATGGTCTTTCAATTGATTTCATTAGGCTTGGGCCTTGGTCAATGTGGGTCAAACCCATTTCCAAGCCCAATAAGGAATCACCCTCATTTGCCATAAAAATCAATATCAAGCCCATAAGGCCCAATTAAACATAAAAGCCCATTTATTACATTTGGACTTAATGGAGTGATTTAGGCCCATTTTTGGATCCAATCCAATTTGCCCAAACCTACTTGGTCCAACCAAGCCCATTATGTCCAAATATAATAGTTTTAGGCCCAATTCAAAATTAAGCCCAATTAATCAAATTTTAAAAATCCAAATTTATAACTTAATTAATTAAAGTGTAATGTCATGATTAATCCTTTAAATCAATATTTCCAAAATATCAAATTAATCCATTAATCATATTTTTATCTTAAATACATGTCCAACATTATTTAATCAAAAAATCAAGTCCCTGATCCTCCATCAAGCATTCGGCCAAGGTGATTAAAATGGTTCCGATTTCGTTTTCAATCCAATCGAGTTACAAATCATCATTCCATATTATTTCAAGTCATCTAATGTCTTAAAATAAAAAAATCATCTAGTCCATATGCTTGCATGTATTCGGCCAAGCCTCATTTGGGTTGGAAAAATTAATCCATTTTATTTTCCATGAAATTGATGATGTATAATCTAAATAACATACATCTAAGCATATTTAATCAAGCAAACTCATCAAATCATGCTTCATACAATTTTCCCCAAATAACATCCTAATATATTTGCATGCTCTTTAAGCTCAATGATACCATTGTTGGTTTCTATTACCAAGCCCCAAGATCAACAAGAGCAAACAAAATATATATAATGAATGAACAATATTGAAGTATGGCGGAATCATACTCACAAAAAAAAATGGAATGCAGATGCGTTGATGAATGAAAACTTCTCCTTTGTGCAGTGATGAATTCGGCCAAGGTGGAAAGTGCAGCTCCAAGCTTTGTTTGATCCTCCCAAGCTCAAGGATTAGTTTCCCATATCACCTATGTATGATCCCTTGAAGGTGCTAGCCTTTGTTGTGATTTTGAATGCACAACTTCTTCAAATCTTGCCACAAAAATGAAGAAATGGAGAGCCCAAAACTGCATGTAGTTTCGGCAATGTGAGAGAGAGGAGAGTTCTCTGATTTTTGTTACAAAAAATCAATTTATATTTATGCCATAATATTTATTAAATTAATAATAAACTTATGACACAAATCATGCAATGGCTTAGAGTGTCAAACACTCAATTTCCATGCAAAACCATTGAGTGCATTGTACACTATCTCCATGCAATGCATTAGAGTTAAATAATGCATAATATGACATGTGTCATGTGGGCCCCACACGTTTCCAAATGAAAGTGGGCCCACGTGCACTCACGCGTTCGGGTTCGATATTTCCGAAATACCGAACTTACGTCGCGACGTTAATTAAATCGAATTTAAATAAATAATTGCGCCTAGCGAAATTATTATTTACGTCGCTAACGAATTAATTCTAAATTAACTCGTTTGCCCGAATTAAAATCTAATTTTAATTTCGCGTCGAAATCGAATTTCGATTATTATATCGAATATAATAATTTTACGATTAATTCCAAATTAATCGTTCTCTCTCTTGTATAGTACTTTATCCAAGATAAAGTCTCTCCGTAATTAATCCAAGATTAATCGAGTTTGAATCATATGTCATTGGTGAATCTTCGGGAAGCGACCCAAAAGATCTTCGGATATGTTGGCAGTAAATACGGTCGTCGGATTATCCGAACACGTACGTACCTCGTACTACGTTTTTACCGATTCACAAGACAATGTTGGCTTATCGATGTCCACAGAAGAGGTGTACACAGAACCGGTTAAGGTCCCCAACCACCAAAACCAAAGTTTACCGATTGTCGCAAGTACTAGCGATGTAAGTCTCAGGTTAAGACCATATACACCTACCCTGATGCGGCCTCCCATAGACACGCAGACATACTACCAATGGGATTCCGCGGGGTCTATCCAGAGCGAAGCTGTTTTCCGTACCATCGGTAAAACACAACCTCCTATCGCACTTGCATAAGTATCCAATACTTAAATAAATGAGAACTATGCCGTTGTGCCCTCACAACGTGCACAAGCGCAATACTAGTCTATTCCGCATTATCGATGTCCGATCTCGATAATACTCCGACTAGGGATATTTAATGATTAAACCTTTATGGATTGATACTGTCTCATATCATCTCAATCCGGTATTAATCATATGGACTTTCGCCATTTATATATCAAAGTAAATAATATTACAAAACGGCAAAAGGCAATTTCATTATCACATAGTTAATTTTGTACAATAATACAATATCATTTACAAACAGTGACGCTATGGGACATAATGTCTAACACATGCATATCTGATTATAGAGACTATGTTACCAGACATCCGACATGTGCTTCGGACGGGGCAGACACTTATCCAGCCCCAGCCCTAGCACGTGACTATCCGATACTGGGCCAATATACACAATACTACGGTATACTACGCTTGATACAGATCTATATATTCCTGTAAGAATATTTCTGGAGAATTGGGTAGGCATGGCGCTTTGCTAGAAGCCAACCTTGTCTTGTAAATCGGTATAAACGTAGTACGAGGTGCTTACGTGTTCAGATAATCCGACGACCGTATTTACTGCCAACATATCCGGAGATCTCATGGGTCGCTTCCTGAAGATTCACCGATGATGTATAACTCGCACTTTAATTAATCTAGGATTAATTAGAAGAGAGAGAAAATTAATCTGGGATTAATTGCGGAGATATTTTATCTGGGATAAAATAATAATTAAAGAGAGAGAACGATTAATTTGGAATTAATCGATAAAATAATATATTTGATATATTATTAGAAATTGGATTTCGACGCGGAATTAAAATTAGATTTTAATTCGGGCGAACGAATTAATTTAGAATTAATTCGTTAGCGACGTGAATAGTGATTTCGCTAGGCGTAATCATTTAATTACGACGCAACGGAAAATTCGTTAATTTGGAATTAGCGAACCCGAGCCCGGGATTATTTGCGAGCGCTTTCGCATTTCGAATTCGAATGTGGCACGCAAGTCAAATCATGCGTCATATCGCTAGTCGCATCAATCGTCGAATCAAATGTCACTTTGAGTGATATGACATGTTGTCACTTGATTTGAGTGATTGATGTAGAAGTTGAAAAAACAACTTTTGCTTTTTGCTTTTTGACTTTAGCATTTAAGGAAAAGTAAAAGAATTGGTAAATGCTTTTATTAATTTTAGAAATTATAAAAACCTATTACATTTTATTTTATTTTTACTTTCTCTCTCTCTTTTTACGCATCTCTTCCTCTCCCTCTCTTTTCTTCTCCCTCTCATTCACGGCTTAGAGCCATTTTCATCTTCTTCTCCAATTTTTGGTCACTGCCGAATTGAAAGAGAAGCAAGTGAGAGTGTTTTGTTGCAAAACAAGAGTGCTAGCACACACATGGGTTATATTATGGTGATAGGGAAACGAATTTGTGAGCTTGGAAAGCTTGAAGCTTGGAGCTTCAATGGAGTCTTCAATGGCCGAACATGGAGGAGACCACCACCACCAAAACCGAGCAGTCCACAGCAAGGAGAAGCCTTGGGCGAGCTTATGGAGGGAGCTTGAAGGCTTGTATTCTTCATTTCATCAAAACCCATCAATGTGAGTATGAATTCTGCACCTCCTTTGATGTGTATTCAACTCGTTTTTATGCTTAAAATGATCCTTGGGACTTGATTGAAACTCAACACCCAGGATATGCTGGTAATAAATACGGTCGTCGGACTATCCGAACACGTAAGTACCTCTACTACGTTTAAGCGTAGTATACCGTAGTATTGCGTATTTCGATCCTGCATCGAATAATCACGTGCTAGGCCTGGGGCTGGAATTGTGTATGCCCCGTACGAAGCACATATCGGACGTCTGGCAACAAATATCATTAATCGGATATACATGACCTTGTCATAATATCCCGATAGCTCGAGCATTTAAGAGAACAAGTTCCGTATCCTATGTGACCATCATCTCCATATGACTGGAGTGATACTTCCGTCTTAACATCACTCCCAACACACTAAGATTCTCAATATACCCAGCATTGGCGTACACAGAACCTGTTAAAGCCCTGGACGACCTGAACCAAAGTATATTGATTGTCGTAAGTATTAGCGGTGCAAGTCTCAGGTTAAGACCAAATACAGCTACCCTGATTGCAGACTCCCATAGATACATAGTCATACTACCAATGGGATTCTGCGGTGGTCTATCCAGAGCGAAGCTGTTTCCCGTACCGTCGGTAAAACACAACCTCCTATTACACTTGCATGAGTATCCTATACCCAAATATATGAGAACTATGTCGTTGTGCCCTCACAATGTGCACAAGTGTAATGCTAGTCTTTTACGTATTTATCGATGTCCAATCTCGATAATACTCTGACTAGGGATATTTAAGGATTTATCCTACATGGACTGATACTGTCTCATATCATTCTCCGTCCAGGAACAAATCATAGGGACCTCTCATCATTTATACATCTAGGTGATCTAATCACAAATGATAAGAGTGCAATCTCCTTTGTCACATAGTTAATTTGTACAACAACACCATGGTCTGTACAAATAGTGTTGTTATGGGTCATAATTGTCCAACACCTATTGGGCCTGAGCCCGGAGTTGAGCAAATAGTATAGTATAAGCTTTGGAAGACTCATCGTGATGATAACTTTAGTGCTCAATCTGTCATGCTTGCTGAAATGACTCCTCAATTTCATCGTTAGAACAAAGGATTGGATCCTTATAGTATGATGTTGAAATTAAATGATCTTTATAGATCTAACCTTAGATCTTAAAAGTACAAAAGAAGCTCTTTCGCTCGCGCATGTGAAAGGGTACATCTGTCGAGCACTAGGTGTCATAGATGATTACTGACATCGAATAGCTAAGGTTAGCTGGGCATTACCTACAAGGTTGAGACTTCCATAGATTTGAACTTATAGTCTCTACCCGAAAGCTGGGGCGGGTTCATCTTGAACCAAGAGAAAACTCTTGGAGAGTTAATGGCTATCCTCAATGAGGCAGAGCCAGAGCTTCTAAAAGGGCAAGAAGCGCAATGCGCATCTTACTTCGACATCTCAGAAGGCTAATGCTTGGCCGAAAACTTCTAGGGGTGTGAAGAAAAAATGGCAAAGGCAAAATCGCCATAATCTTCTCGGAAGACAAATGACATATCCCAAGATGTCTGCCGAAAATTATAGCAAACGGGGTCACTAGAAGCGTGACTGCCGTATGGACAAGGCAGACATGAAGGAAGTGAAGACAGGCAAGGCTCTGACTTCAGATATGTTTGTCATAAACATATCCACAACTGGTTTTAAAATTGGATTTTTAATACGAGAGTCGCTGTTTTGGCTGTGGGAACCTAAGTTTTGAATCTGCCCTTTGGGCATGTACTTAAATTAGGAAACTGTTATAATATACCTAGTTTGACTAGAAACATTATCTCTATATCTAGTTCAACCCGTTGTGGGTAAACCTTTATGTTCCAGAACACTAGGTGTTTTGTTTATAAAGATGATATTGAGATATACACATTAGATGAGAATAACATTATTTATATTTCAAATATAAATGAATCTCAAACATATAACATGACAAACAAAAAGCTCAAACTGAGTAAATCAGATGAGACTTATTTGTGGCATTGTCGTCTGGGACACATTAACAAGACTCGTATATCCACACTTTCGAATAGTGGATACTAGGACGGATTTGATTCTAATTCAAATGATGTCTACGGGTCTAGTTTATTAGGCAAAGTGCCTAAAACACCTTTTACTTGGTAAAAGTACAAATGCCACTGATCTGTTAGCTCTCGTTCATAGTGACGTAAGTGGGCCCATGTCTAACTAGGCTAGAGGTGGATATAAATACTTCATAACCTTTACGGATGTGGCATCGTGTTACGGTTATGTGTATCTTATGAAACACAAGTAAGGAACTTTTGAGTAATTCAAAGAGTTTCGACACGAAGTAAGAAAGCAGACCAGTAAAAGTATTAAAAATATTACGGTCGGACCATAGTGTAAAATACTTAAACATATGAGTTTCAAGATTACTTGAAAGAGTATGGTATTCTTTCATAGTGGACTCCTCCCGAGACACCTCAATTTGATTGTGTGTCCGAACAGAGAAACCGAACTTTGTTGGACATGGTAAGGTTAATGATGAGTCACAATGAGCTACCAATTTCCTTATGAGGATACACATTAAATAGTGCAAAACTTATTTTGAATAAGGTTCCATGAAAATATGTTAGACAGACTTCGTATTAGATATGAACAGGAAAGAAATCGGGTTTCTCATTTCTGAAGATTTGAGAATGCTGGGCATACGCTAAATGTTTGGATGGTACCAAACTACAACCCAAATTGGATAAGTGCCTATTTGTAGGTTGTCATAATGAAACCAAAGTATAGTACTTATAAAACTCACAAGAGAACAATGTAATTGTTGCTCTCCATGCGGCTTTCCTAAGAGGAATTCCTATATGCAGTGGTAAGTGGGAGGAAAGTAAAACTCGATGAAAATCAGAGTGATACTATTCCAGGCACCGAGTCCTCACGGAACACCAACAGTTCATCATGGATAAAACTGTACCAATAATCTTCGAATACACAAGAACCGCGTAGGTCAGAGAGAGTCAGAAAACAACCTGGGAGGTATAAATATATGATCTCACCTTAGAAAGATATTAATCTTATTGAGGAGAATGAGCCGGCTACGTATGAGGTAGTGATACGAGGTATCAACTCTGTTATATGACAAAAGTTCCATGAAGTCCGAAATGGATTCTATGTATACCAACCAAGTTTGGACACTGGTTGATATACCAGAAGGCATTGTGCCTATTGGTAACAAATGGATATTCATAGTGAAGACAAACATGGATGGAAACATACAAACGTACAAAGCTAGGCTTGTAGCGAAAGGGTATCGTCATCAATATGGTGTCGATTACGATGAAACCTTTTACCCGTTGCCATGATTAAATCCATTCGGATAATGCTTGTAAGTGCTGCATATTTCATTTATGAAATATGGCGGCTAAACGTCAAAACCGTTTTCCTTAACGGAAACCTTTTAGAGGATGTTTACCACATCCTAACGGTTTTGTCATGCCGAAATATGCAAACAAGGTTTGCAAGTTAAATCGATCCATTTATGGATTGAAGCAAGTATTGTGTTCTTGGAACCAATGTTTTGATGAGATCATATTACAATATGATTTCATTCAAAATGAATATGATTCTTGTGTATATAAGAAGGTTAGTGGGAGCGCACTGACAATGAATGTCCTATAAGTTGATGATGTAATGCTTCTTAGCAATAACATTCCCATAGTATAATCGGTGAAAGCTTGGCTTTCATTAAAATTCTCCATGAAATACTTGGGAGAAGCAAGCTTTATTCTACGAATAAAGATCTACTGGGATAGATCTAGAAAGCTGCTGACAACCCTCCCAGAGGTCATACATTTTTTGAAATGTATGTGACCTGATGTCTCATATGCTTTGAGTGTTGGATAATATGACCCATAGCGTCACTATTTGTACAGATCAGGGTGTTGTTGTACAAATTAACTATGTGACAAAGGAGATTGCACTCTTATCATTTGTGATTAGATCACCTTAGATATATAAATGATGAGAGGTCCCTATGATTTGTTCCTGGACGGAGAATGATATGAGATAGTATCAGTCCACGTAGGATAAATCATTAAATATCCCTAGTCGTAGTATTATCGAGATAGGACATCGATAATGCGGAATAGGCTAGTATTGCACTTGTGCGCGTTGTGAGGGCACAACGGCATAGTTCTCATATATTTAAGTATTGGATACTTATGCAAGTGCGATAGGAGGTTGTGTTTCACCGATGGTACGGGAAACAGCTTCGCTCTGGATAGACCCCTCGGAATCCCATTGGTATTATGACTATGTGTCTATGGGAGTGCGACATCAGGGTAGGTGTATTTGGTCTTAACCTGAGACTTGCACCGCTAATACTTACGATAATCAGTAGACTTTGGTCTTGGTGGTACAGGGCTTTAACCGGTTCTGCGTACACCACTTCTGGGTTTATCAGAGAGTCGTAGTGTATTGGGTGTGATGTCAAGACGGAAGTATCACTTCAGTCATAGTGGAGATGATGTCACGCAGGATACGGTACTAGTGCTCTTGAGTGATGCGCATCCAATCATGATATTATGACCAGGTCATGAATATCTGATTATAGAGACTAGTTACCAGACATCCGACATGTGCTTCGGACGAGGCAGACACTTATCCAGCCCCAGCCCTAGCACGTGACTATCTGATACTGGACCGATATACACAATACATGGTATACTACTCTTGATACAGATCTATATATTCCTGTAAGAATATTTCTGGAGAATTGGGTAGGCATGGCGCTTTGCTAGAAGCCAACCTTGTCTTGTAAATCGGTATAAACGTAGTACGAGGTACTTACGTGTTCGGATAGTCCGACGACCCGATTTACTACCAACATATCCGGAGATCTCATTGGTCGCTTCCCGAAGATTCACCGATGATGTATAACTCGCACTTTAATTAATCTGGGATTAATTAGAAGAGAGAGAAAATTAATCTGGGATTAATTACGGAGATATTTTATCTAGGATAAAATATTAATTAAAGAGAGAGAACGATTAATTTGGAATTAATCGATAAAATAATATATTCGATATATTATAAGAAATTAGATTTCGACGCGGAATTGAAATTAGATTTTAATTCGGGCGAACGAATTAATTTAGCATTAATTTGTTAGCGACGTGAATAGTGAATTCGCTAGGCGTAATCATTTAATTACGACGCGACGGAAAATTCGTTAATTTGGAATTAACGAACCAGAGCCCGAGAGTGATTGCGAGCGCATTCGGATTTCGAATTCGAGTGCGGCACGCAAGTCACATCAAGCGTCAAATCGCTAGTCGCATCAATCATCAAGTCACTTGTCACTTTGAGTGATGTGACATGACATGTTGACACTTTATTAAAGTGGATGGATTTGATGTGAATAGTTGATTTGAGTTGGTGAAAAGCTTTTAAAAGCTTGAAATGAAATATAAATTATTTATTTCTTGCTTATTGACTTTTGTATTAAAAGTAATATATGTTTTATTTATTATTTACTTGGTAAATAATATAAAACAAAAATGAAAAAGTTTCTCTCTCTCTCTTGCAAAGCATACGGTTTTAGGCAAAATGGAGCCAAAAACCTTCTCTCTTCTCACGGTCATGGTGACCGATTTTCATCTCCTTTTTTCTGGTTTTCACACACAAAAGAGAAGCTTTTGATCTTGTAGCAAGATCTAAGTGCTAGCACACTCATGGAGGAATACAAAGGTGATAGGGAAGTGATTTTGTGAGCTGGAATATCAAAGCTTGGAGCTTTAATGGAGGTCTTCAATGGCCGAAAATGGAGGATTTTCACAGCTCAAAAAATGCGCCCAACAGCAGTTCAAAAAGGGGAAAACCGAGCATGATGAAGCAAGAAAAAGACTTGTGTTCTTTGCATCTCAAACCAATCATTGTGAGTATTTGTTTCCGCCATTATTCCTTGATGTGTTCATGCGATTTTATGCTTGTTTTGGATGATTCTTGGGACCTAATTGGAACTCAACAATGGTATCTTGAGCCTTGAACAAGCATGAAAAAGTTAGGGTTAAAATTGGGTAAAACGAATTTGGGCATGTTTTGATGAAATTGTTTGTTATAGTATGCTTAAATGAGTTGGAATTAATGATTGATTAGATCAATTTGAAGAAATTGTGTTTGGAACAAATTTCCCCAATTTTTTGTGTAGGCCAAAGTTGACAAAATTGGGTAAACTCATTTGAGCATCAATTGATTAAATTGTTTAGTATAGTATGCTTGAATGAGGTTGAATTGATGTTGTGCATGATCAATTTCATGAAATTTGGTTGGATCCATTTTTCCCCAAATTTTGGGCATGACAAATTTGGGTAAACTTGGTTTTGAGCATGTTAATGAAATTGGATGATTTAGAATGCTTAAAGTATGTTTAATTGAGGATTGATTGGATCAATTTGTTGAAAATGAGTTTGGAACAATTTTCCCAAATTGCTTATGTTGGCCGAAAATTGAGACCCTAATATCTTGGTGAATTTTTGTTTGTTTGATCATTGGATGACTTGAAACAAGTGGGTAATGTTGAATTGAAATTTGATTGGATTGAATTTTGATTTGGAACAATTTTCCCAAATTAAAGTAGGCTTGGCCGAATTCAATTGGATATGAAATTCATTGTGTTTTTTGTATTTGATTCATTAGATTAGTTTATTGATTTGGGAAATGATGATTGTGGATTCAATTGGATTGAAACCGAATCGGATTGGAAAAACCCCTAATTACCAGGAACAAAAGCATGTAAATTGGGTTTGATTTTAATAAATTGTGTTGGACACTATTTAATGTTAAAGTGCATGATTAATTAGGCTAATTGATGTTTTAGAAATGTTAATTGGATAATTAATTGTGTATTACACTTAGGTTAATTAATTATGGAATTTGGAATTTTATAAGTTAATTAATTGGGCTTATTTTGGAAATTGGGCCTTAAGGTTGTAATTGGGCTTTTGGGCTTGGTTGTACCAAGTTAGGTTTAGGCCAAATTGGTTGGATCCAATTGGGCCCAAAACCGCATCCATAAGTCCAATATGACTTAATGGACCTTAATTATTTAATTGGGCCTAATGGGCCAAAATTAATTTAAAGGCTTATGGGGTGTAACTCCCGGATTGGATTTTGGTTATCAGTTTGACCCGAGTTGACCAAAATTCCACGCCTTAAGAAATTAATTAAAAGCCCATTGGACTTTAATTAAATAAACATTAGATGTTATTGGGCTTTGAGACCCATTGCGATTAAATTTGGAATTTAAGTCGTAAAGGTTCATTAAATAAAGTGTAATATTCAATTTGGAATTGAATAGTGAATTAGTATTAAATACATGTTAAATTGGATTTCATGTTGTAGTTTAATTTAATTCAAGAATTCGTACTTTCAGTACTTATTCGCAAAACGAGTTTGACTCGAGCAAAAATCAAATCGTTGTTTGAACATTGGATGATCACTAATTATCAGATTAATTAATTGGATTAGATTGATTGATAACATGCTTGTATGAATACATGGTTGTGATGCATGAATAATGTATATCGGATGGATATTAGTCGGGTGGGGCAATTTTAGAAATTGTTGTAATAAATTTGATTTATTAAATTGGACCTGCGTGTCCAGCCTTATCACCTCTATACTCTTTGTATTCTCTTCTCACCTATTCCCCTCAATGTAAATGAGGTTTCTTTAGAAGTGTAGTGTAACGGGTAGAAGTAAATACATGTGCTAGCTTTGGAGAGAGAAAATGAGAGATTTGATCTAGGATCAATGTAAAGTATCCATCCGCATATCATTATTATTTTATTTTCATACTCGCTTTATTATGTGTTTAGAATGCATGTGTTAAGGGTGTATGATGATGAGACCTTAACAAAGATAATTAAATTGGTAGCCAATTTGCACGCGAAAAACCCTCATCAAATATCATGCGTTTTTCCTTCCATTGAGTGATTCTTACTCAAGATCCGAGATTGGCATGGGTTGTTGGCCAAAGTCAAGCCCTTGTCCGTCGAAGATGTGTTTGAATCACGAGGCTTTGTTCCATATGGTGTCATGTCCAAGTTGTGGTTTGTTGGCCAAAGTCAAGACCACTTCTTGTCCATCGACATTGATTACGAAGCTTCCATGGTCAATGGGTCCACGCTTGACTGGGATCACTAGGTTTGTTGTGCCAAAGCCAAGGCCTAGTTGATTCAGAGGAAAAAGGTTAGGTAATACATTGGATGTATTGGCATATATAAAATATATGTTAGGATTGGATATCCGCCTACTGGATCTAGGAATTGGATGAGATCCAATTGATCTTCGAGATCTACCTAGTTAATTATCATACAATTTGTTGGCCAAAGTCAAGATTGTGTGATATTTAATGGGATCCTAGCCCACTAGGAACACTGGTTTCCCGAGTACTCGACAGAGGTTAGAGGCTCGCCGAAAAATAGTGGGAGGCAAGAATTGAATTTGCAATACTCGTTCAATTACTCGCCATACGCGCTCATTAAAATTATTTCGTCGTTAGATTAAATGTTAATTGGACTAATATTTAAATTGTTGTTTTAATAATCAGGGACTGTATTATATTTTATTTTATAATATAATTGGATATATTAATCAATATATTTGAATTAATTAATTTCAGTTTACAATTGATTTTATAATTGGACTATAGTAATCAATGTAATTGAGGTTAATTAATTTAGATTATATTTGATTATATAGTTGGACTATTATAATCATATAATTAAATAGTACCACAAATCGTTGATTAAATAGTTGGACTATTAGAATCAAGATATAAAAATGAAATATTAGTGTTTAAGACATAATCCTGGGTGAAAATGTATTTAAACGACTTTAATTTTCAAATTGGGAATAAATTTCAGGATGGTCCTGGAAAAATAATAAGTTATTTTATTTGATAAAATAACGTATTATGCCTAAGCCCAGAGTTAAGCAAATAGTAGAGCATAATCTTTGGAAGATCATGTAATGATAACTTAAGTGCTTAATCCATTATGTTTGTCATATCATAATTGTTCACAGCTAGTATTAAAATTGGATTTTAGATACTTAGTGTGGTACATAAAATATATATATTGATGTCAGAATCTATTTTGAACAGGATACTGACTTCAATTGAGATTTATCTGCGAATTGAAAACGGGACCGAAAGTCGCTGTTTTACCGTAGATATCTGAATTATGGAACTACCTTCGGGTTAGTACTTAAATTTAGAAAATGTTATAATGTAGCTAGTTTGACTAGAAACATTATCTCTATATCGCGTATAACCCGCTGCGGGTGTGTACCTTTATATTCTAGAACACTAAAGTGTTTCATTATATAAAGATGATATTGAGATAAACACATTAGATGTGAATAACATGATTTATATTTTGAATATAAATAATATCTCAAATATATAACATGACAAACAAATAAATAGCTCAAATTGATTTGATCAGTTAAGAAACTTAATTGTGGCATAGTTGTCAGGGACACTGATAAACAAGAATCGTATATCCGCACTTTTGAAGAGCGGATACCAGGACTGATTTGATTCCATTCAAATAAAGTCCACGAATCTAGTCTATTTAGGCAAAGTGCCTAAAACACTATTTACTTGGTAAAAGTGTAAATGTCACCGATCTATTAGCCCTACTTCATAGTGAAGCAAGTGGGTCCATGTCTAGCTAGGCTAGATATGGATATGAATATTTCGTGACCTGTACGGATGTGGCATCGCGTATGGTTATGTGTTTCTTTTGAAACACAAATCGGAAACTTTTAGAGTTTCAACACAAAATAGACAAATAGATCGGCTAAAGTATTAAACCGTCACGGTAAGACCGTATTGAATAATACTTAAACAATAAGTTTCTAGTATATTTGAAAGAGTATAATATTCTTTCAAATAAGGACTCCTCCCGGAACACGTCAGTTTGATGGTGTGTCCGAACAGATTAACCGAATTTTGTTAGACATGATAAGGTTAATCACGAGTCGCTCTGAGCTACCATTTCCTTCGACGGATATGCTAAACAGTGCAAGAACTTATTTTAAATAAGGTTCCATAAAATCTGTTTGACAGATTACATATTAGATATGAACGGGAAAGAAACCGGGTTTCTCATTCCTGATAATTTGGGTATGCTAGGCATATGTTTGGATGATACCAAACTAAAACCCAAATAGGATAAGTGCCAAATGTAGGTCATCATAGGGATACCGTAAGTATTGTACTTATACACCTCACAAGAGAACAATTAGATTGTTGCTCACCATACGTTTTTCCTGATAGGAATACCGATATGCAGTGGTAAGTGGGAGGATAGTATAACTCGATGGAAATCAGAGTAATACTGTTCAAGGCACCAAATCTTAATGGAACATAAATATTTCATCAAGGATGAGACTATTACCATTAATCTTCGAATACACAAGAACCGCGTAAGTCGGACAGAGTCGGACAACAACCTGGGGTATGGGTTTCTGATCTAACCTTATAAAGATGTGAATCATATTGAGGAATACCAACTGACTACGTATGAGGAAGTGATACAAGATATCAACTCCCCAATTATGGCAAAGTGCCATATAATCCGAAATGGATTCCATGTATATCAACCAGTTTGGATACTAGTTGATGTACCACAAGGCATTGTGCCTAATGGTACTTAAAAGTCTTCTAGGAAGACATACATGGATGGCAACATACCAACGTATAAAGCAAGTCTTTAACGGAAAGGTATCGTTATCAACATTGTGTTGATTACGATTCAACCTTTTACATGTTGCCACGGTAAATCCATTTGGATAATGCTTGTTATTCGATCCATGATTGGATTGAAGCAAGCATTAGGTTCTTGGAATTATCATTTTGATATAATCATAATGATGTATGATTTAATTCAAAACGAAAATAATTCTAGTGTATATATAAGAAGGTTAGTGGGAGCGCACTGACAGTGGCTGTCCTATAAAATATATATAATACGTCATTTCTTGGAAATGATATTCCCATAAAATAAATATCGGCGAAAGCTTGGCTTTCGAAATACTCTCATAGAAACCGTACATTGAAAATGTACAACACCTGGTGTATCATACTCTTTGAGCATATGGATTCACAAACAGGGCAATCCGAGTGATAGTCACTGGATTAATGTTAAAAACATCAATTAATATCTTAGAGAACTAATGATGCTGTCTTAGTCTATGGAGAAGGAGAACTTGAAGTGACTGGGATCACTGTAGCAAGTTTCCTATAACTGATAAAGACGACTAAAAGTCGCAAACGGTACTATATAGTTTGAATAACGGAACAGTGAGCTGGAAATCTTCCGAGCAAGATTCTGTTTCCGAATAAACAACAAATACGGATTATTGCTGCAGCTGAGGCAGCAATAGAAGCTATTTGGGTCGATAATAAATCTAATTAGATTAGATATAGTTCTGTTAGTGGTTGAGCTACGCGTCAGCACAGACTAAGGAATTAAAGGTCTCATCGACGATCCAGATATATACTTCTATATTCATCTGATTCATTCGGATCATACATCGTGGCGATGTGATGATCATGTAAATCGCATCGGATGATAATCATGCAAATCCACTGACGAAAACCTTTTCTCAGCAGTTTGAGCCAACCGTACATAGTTCGGGTGTTAGACACTCGAGTGACTGGCTATGTGCCAAGTGGGAGATTGTTGGATAATATGACCCATAGCGTCACTATTTGTACAGATCATGGTGTTGTTGTACAAATTAACTATGTGACAAAGGAAATTGCACTCTTATCATTTGTGATTAGATCACCTTAGATATATAAATGATGAGAGGTCCCTATGATTTGTTCCTGGACGGAGAATGATATGAGACAGTATCAGTCCACGTAGGATAAATCATTAAATATCCCTAGTCGTAGTATTATCGAGACAGGACATCGATAATACGGAATAGGCTAGTATTGCACTTGTGCGCGTTGTGAGGGCACAACGACATAGTTCTCATATATTTAAGTATTGGATACTTATGCAAGTGCGATAGGAGGTTGTGTTTCACTGATGGTACGGGAAGCAGCTTCGCTCTGGATAGACCCCTCGGAATCCCATTGGTATTATGACTATGTGTCTATGGGAGTGCGACATCAGGGTAGGTGTATTTGGTCTTAACCTGAGACTTGCACCGCTAATACTTACGATAATCGGTAGACTTTGGTCTTGGTGGTACAGGGCTTTAACCGGTTCTGCGTACACCACTTCTGGGTTTATCAGAGAGTCGTAGTGTATTGGGTGTGATGTCAAGACGGAAGTATCACTTCAGTCATAGTGGAGATGATGTCACGCAGGATACGGTACTAGTGCTCTTGAGTGATGCGCATCCAATCATGATATTATGACCAGGTCATGAATATCTGATTATAGAGACTAGTTACCATACATCCGACATGTGCTTCGGACGGGGCAGACACTTATCCAGCCCCAGCCCTAGCACGTGACTATCCGATACTGGACCGATATACACAATACATGGTATACTACGCTTGATACAGATCTATATATTCCTGTAAGAATATTTCTGGAGAATTGGGTAGACATGGCGTTTTGCTAGAAGCCAACCTTGTCTTGTAAATCGATATAAACGTAGTACGAGGTACTTACGTGTTCGGATAGTCCGACGACCCGATTTACTGCCAACATATCCGGAGATCTCATGGGTCGCTTCCCGAAGATTCACCGATGATGTATAACTCGCACTTTAATTAATCTGGGATTAATTAGAAGAGAGAGAAAATTAATCTGGGATTAATTGCGGAGATATTTTATCTGGGATAAAATATTAATTAAAGAGAGAGAACGATTAATTAGGAATTAATCGATAAAATAATATATTCGATATATTATAAGAAATTAGATTTCGACGCGGAATTAAAATTAGATTTTAATTCGGGCGAACGAATTAATTTAGCAATAATTTGTTAGCGACGTGAATAGTGAATTCGCTAGGCGTAATCATTTAATTACGACACGACGGAAAATTCGTTAATTTGGAATTAACGAACCCGAGCCCGAGAGTGATTGCGAGCGCATTCGGATTTAGAATTCGAGTGCGGCACGCAAGTCACATCAAGCGCCAAATCGCTAGTCGCATCAATCGTCAAGTCACTTGTCACTTTGAGTGATGTGACATGACATGTTGTCACTTTATTAAAGTGGATGGATTTGATGTGAATAGTTGATTTGAGTTGGTGAAAAGCTTTTAAAAGCTTGAAATGAAATATAACATTATTTATTTCTTGCTTTTTGACTTTTGTATTAAAAGTAATATATGTTTTTTTTATTATTTACTTGGTAAATATATATAAAACAAAAATGAAAAAGTTTCTCTCTCTCTCTTGCAATGCATACGGTTTTAGGCAAAATGGAGCCAAAAACCTTCTCTTCTCACGGTCATGGTGACCGATTTTCATCTCCATTTTTCTGGTTTTCACACACAAAATGGAGAAGCTTTTGATCTTGTAGTAAGATCTAAGTGCTAGCACACTCATGGAGGAATACAAAGGTGATAGGGAAGTGTGATTTGTGAGCTTGGAATATCAAAGCTTGGAGCTTTAATGGAGGTCTTCAATGGCCGAAAATGGAGGTTTTTCACAGCCCAAAAATGGCGCCCAACAGCAGTTCAAAAAGGGGAAAAACGAGCATGATGAAGCAAGAAAAAGACTTGTGGTTCTTTGCATCTCAACCCAATCATTGTGAGTAATTGTTCCGCCATTATTCATTGATGTGTTCATGCGATTTTATGCTTGTTTTGGATGATTCTTGGGACCTAATTAGTGTTGGACAAAATGACCCATAGCGTCACTATTTGCACAGATCATTGTGTTGTTGTAGCAAATTAACTATGTGACAAGGAAATTGCACTCTCATCATTTGTGATTAGATCACCATAGATATATAAATGAAGAGAGGTCCCTATGATTAGTACCTGGACTGAGAATGATATGAGACAGTATCAGTCCCCGAAGGTTTAATCATTAATATCTCCTAGCCGTAGTATTATCGAGACTGGACATCGATAATGCGGAATAGGCTAGTATTGCACTTGTGCGCGTTTGTGAGGGCACAACGGCATAGTTCTCATATATATAAGTATTGGATACTTATGCAAGTGCGATAGGAGGTCGTGTTTCACCGATGGTACGGGAAACAGCTTCGCTCTGGATAGACCCCTCGGAATCCCATTGGTATTATGACTATGTGTCTATGGGAGGCCGAAATCGAGGTAGGTGTGTATAGTCTTAACCTGAGACTTGCATCGCTAATACTTACGATAATCGATAAACTTTGGTCTTGGTGGTAGGGAACTTTAACCGGTTCTGTGTACACCATTCTGGGTTTATCAGAGAGTCGTAGTGTATTGGGTGTGATGTCAAGATGGAAGTGTCACTTCAGTCATTGGAGATGATGTCACGCAGGATACGGTACTAGTGCTCTTGAGTGTTGCGCAACCAATCGGGATATTGTGACCAGGTCATGTATATCCGATTATAGAGACTATGTTACCAGACATCCGACATGTGTTTCGGACGGGCAGACACTTATCAGCCAGCCCCAGCCCTAGCACGTGATTATCCGATACTGGGCCGATATACACAATACTACGGTATACTACGCTTGATACAGATCTATATATTCCTGTAAGAATATTTCTGGAGAATTGGGTAGGCATGGCGCTTTGCTAGAAGCCAACCTTGTCTTGTAAATCGATATAAACGTAGTACGAGGTACTTACGTGTTCGGACAGTCCGACGATCGTATTTACTGCCAACATATCCGGAGATCTCATGGGTCGCTTCCTGAAGATTCACCGATGACGTATGACTCGCACTTTGATTAATCTGGGATTAATTAGAAGAGAGAGATAGAATTAATCTGGGATTAATTCGATGAGAGAGAAAATTAATCTGGGATTATTGCGGAGATATTTTATCTGGGATAAAATATTAATTAAAGAGAGAGAACGATTAATTTGGAATTAATCGGTAAAATTAATATATTCGATATATTAATCGAAATTGGATTTTGACGCGGAATTAAAATTAGATTTTAATTCGGGCGAACGAATTAATTTAGAATTAATTCGTTAGCGACGTGAATAGTGATTTCGCTAGGCGTAATCATTTAATTACGACGCGACGGAAAATTCGTTAATTTGGAATTAGCGAACCCGAGCCCGAGAGTGATTGCGAGCGCATTCGCATTTCGAATTCGAGCGCGGCACGCGAGTCACATCAAGCGTCAAATCGCTAGTCGCGTCAATCGTCAAATCAATTGTCACTTTGAGTGATGTGACTTGACAATATGTCACTTTATTAAAGTGAATAGATGTGATGTGAAAAGTGATGTGATATGACTTAAAGTTAAAAGTAAAAGTGATGGAATATGAAAAGGTTTGGAATATATAATTTGTTTTATATTTTGGAAAATAAAAATGAATATATAGATATTACTTTCTTTTCACTTATATATATTCGGTCCTCTCTCTCTCTCTTCAACATGCAAGACACGGTCTCTCTTTTCCCTCTCATTTTCTCTCTTCTCTTCACGGCTTCACTGCCGATTCTTCATCTTTTCTTCTGTTTTTTCACCGAAAATTGAGAAGCAAAATGAAGATGAACAAGTGCTAGCACACCTTGAGCATACATAGGTGATAGGGAAGCTTCTTCTTTGAGCAAGGAAGCTTGAAGCTTGAGCTTCAATGGTGGTCTTCAATGGCCGAAAATGGAGGATCCAAACCAGTCCAAAACCGCACAGCCCACTGCATGGAAGCCATTGCCAAGCTTGGAAGATCAAAATCGCACCTTGTCTTCAAACATCAAAACCGAATTCAATGTGAGTTGATTCCGCCATCTCCTTTGATGTGTTCATATGTCATTTTTATGCTTTGTTTGTGATCCTTGGGACCTTGATTGAACTCTTACATTGGTATCTAGAGCCATTGATGCATGAAATCCGAAATTAGGGTTCTTGAGCATATTTGGGGCTTTTTGATTTTAGCTTGATTCTGTCTAATTGATTGTTTGAGAATGATTATATATGATTGAATTTGAGTTGTATGTAATCAATTTGATAAAAAAATTGATTGGATTGATTTTCCCCAATTTGCTTATTTTTGTCAAAACTTTAATTTGGGTAAACTCGATTTAGGCATGATTTGGTTGAATTGTTTGATGCATTATGCTTGAATGAGGTTGAATTGAAGTTGTGCATGATCAATTTCAAGAAAATTGGATTAGATCAATTTTCCCCATTCTTTAGGTTGAATTGATGAAACTTGAAATTGGGTAAAATGTGTTTAAGCATGTTTTAATTGAATTGGATGTTTAAGTATGCTTAGAACATGTTTAATTGAGATTGTGTGTGATCAATTTCATGAAATTGGATTGGATTCAATTTTCCCCAAATTGGAGGCTTGGCCGAAAATTGGAATAACCCTAATGTCTTGGTAATTTTGTTTTGTTTGATCATTGGATGACTTAAAACAAATGGTTAATGTTGTTTTGAAGTTCAATTGGATTGAATTTTGATTTGGAACATTTTTCCCTTTTAAAGTGGCTTGGCCGATTTTAAAGAACATGAAATTCTTTGTGATTTTGTTGTTTTTAATTCATTGGATGAATTATATTGATTTGGGAAATTATGATTGTGGACTCAATTGGATTGAAACCGAATCGAATTGAAAAACCCCTAATTGCCGAGACGAGACTTGAAAGCATGTTAATTGGTTTGATTTTGATTGAATTGTGTTGGACACTATTTGGTTGTTAAAGTGCATGATTAATTGGGCTAATTGATATTTTAGAAATGTTAATTGGGTAATTGATTGTGTATTACACTTAGGTTAATTAATTGTGAAATTTGGAATTTTATAAGTTAATTAATTTGGGCTTGATTTTGGAAATTGGGCTTGTTAGGTTGTAATTGGGCTTTTGGGCTTTGTTGTAACAAAGTTGGGTTTAGGCAAAATTGGTTGGATCCAATTAGGCCCAAAACGAATCCAAAAGGTCCAATTATGGCTTAATGGACCTTAATTATTTAATTGGGCCTAATGGGCCAAAATTAATTTAAAGGCTTATGGGGTAACTCCCGGATTGGATTTTGGTTGTTCGGTTTGACCCGAGTTGACCAAAAGTCCACGCCTTATAGAAATTAATTAAAAGCCCATTGGACTTTAATTAAAAAAAACATTAGATGTTAATCGGGGTTTGAGACCCGTTGCGATTAAATTTGGAATTTAAGTCGTAAAGGTTCGTTAATAAAAGTGTAATATTTAATTGGAATTAAATAATGAATTAGAATTAAATACGTATTAAATTGGATTTAATTATGTAATTTAATTTAATTCGTAGAAATTGTACTTTGAGTACGTGTTTGCAATACGAGTTTGACTCGAACAAAAATCAAATCTTTTTTTTGAACATTGGATGATCACTAATAATCAAGATTAATTAATTTGATTGATTGATTGATAACATGCTTGTATGAATACATGGTTGTGATGTTTGAATAATGTATATCGGATGGATATTAGTCGGGTTGGGCGATTTTGGAAATTGTAATAAATTTGATTTATTAAATTGGACCTGCGTGTCCAGCCTTATCTCCTATTTCTTTGTATTCTCTTCTCACCTATTCCCCTCCATGAAGAGAGGTTTCTTTAGAAGTGTAGTGTAACGGGTAGAAGTAATACAAGTGCTAGCGGGAAAGAGAAAGTGAGAGATTTGATCTAGGATCAATGTAAAATATCCATCCGCATATCATTATTATTTTATTTCATACTCGCTTTATTATGTGTTTAGAATGCATGCTTAAGGGTGTATGATGATGAGACCTTAACAAAGATAATTAAATTGGTAGCCAATTTGCACGCGAAAAACCCTCGTTAAATATCATGCGTTTTTCCTTCCATTGAGTGATTCTTACTCAAGATCCGAGATTGGCAGGGGTTGTTGGCCAAAGTCAAGCCCTTGTCCATCAAAGATGTGTTTTAATCACGAGGCTTTGTTCCATATCGGTGTCGTGTCCAAGTTGTGGTTTGTTGGCCAAAGTCAAGACCACTTCTTGTCCATGACATTGATTACGAAGCTTCCATGTCAATGGGTCCGCGCTTGACTGGAATCATTAGGTTTGTTGTGCCAAAGCCAAGGCCTAGTTGATTCAGAGGAAATAGGTTAGGGTATATACATTCGATGTATAGGCATATATAAGATATATGTTTGGGACTTGGATGTCCACCTACTGGATCTAGGAGTTGGATGAGATCCAATTGATCTTCGAGATCTACCTAGTTAATTATCATACAATTTTTGGCCAAAGTCAAGATTGTGTGATATTTAACGGGATCCTAGCCCACTAGGAAACACGGTTTCCCGAGTACTCGACAGAGGGTTAGAGGCTCGACGAAAAATAGTGGGAGGCAAGTATTGAATTTGCAACATTCGTTCGAATACTCGCTAAACACGCTCATTTTATTTTATTTCGTCATTAGATTAAATGTTAGTTGGACTAATATTTAAATTGTTGTTTTTTAATAAACAGTTGGACTGTATTATACTTGATTATATATAATTGGATTATATTAATCAATATATTTGAATTAATTAATTTCAGTTTACAGTTGATTTTATAATTGGATTATAGTAATCAATGTAATTGAGGTTAATTAATTTGGATTATATTTGATTATATAGTTGGACTATTATAATCATTATAATATATAAAGTACCACTAATCGTTGATTAAATAGTTGGACTATTGTAATCAAGATAAAATTGAAAAGTTGGATATTTAAAATATAATCTAGGATTAAAATATTTTAAATGATTTAATTTTCAAATTGGGAATAAATAATAGGTTACTTTATTTGATAAAATAACTTATTATACATTACGCCCAAAATTAAGCAAATAGTAGAGCATAAAATCTTTGGAAGATTTATGTGATGATGACTTTAATGCTTAATTAATATACTTATAATAAATCTATCTTTAGATTTAAAAGTATTAAAATTGCAATTAATAATTCTTGGAGAATTAATTGACTATTCTAGTGGAGAAAAGTCAAAGTTTGCAATTGGGCATGTAGCACAAGGTGCACATCGTTTCGATATTCCGAAACCCAAGGCTTGGCCAAAGGTTTGTGAAATATTGAAAAAGGATAATTGACATATCCCAAAGTGACTACCATTTGGATATGGAAAACACGAAAGAATTAAAGAAAGGGCGAGGCTCTAACTTTAAATATGTTTGTCTTAGTTATGTTCACAGCTAGTATTGAAATTAGATTTTAAATACTTAGTGTGGTACATAAAATATATGTATTGATATTCAGAATCTGCTTTGAGCAGGATACTGACTTCAAGCTGAGATTCCTCTGCGAATCGGAAACGGGACGAAAGTCGCTGTTTCGACCGTAGATACCTAAGTTTAGGAACTAACCTGGGGTGTGTACTTAAATTAGGAACTGTTATAATGTAACTAGTTTGACTAGAAACATTATCTCTATATCAGTGTTTAATCCATTGCGGATAAAACCTTTATATTCTAGAACACTAAAGTGTTTCAATATATAAAGATGATACTGAGATAAATACATTGGATGTAAATAACAGAATTTATATTTTGAATATAAATAAAATCTCAAACATATAAAATGACAAATAAATAGCTCAAATTGATTTGATCAATAGAGACTTATTTGTGGCATTGTTGTCTGGAACACAATTAAACAAGACTCGTATATCCACACTTTTGAAGAGTGGGTACTAGGACTGATTTGACTATTCAAATAAGGTCTACGAATCTAGTTTATTAAACAAGACTCGTATATCCACACTTTTGAAGAGTGGGTACTAGGACTGATTTGACTATTCAAACAAGGTCTGCGAATCTAGTTTATTAGGTAAACTACCTAAGATACTATTTACTTAGTAATAGTAAAAGGGCCACCGATCTGTTAGCCCTATTCATGGTGAAGTAAGTGGGCCCATATCTAGCTAGGCTAGATGTTAACATGAATATTTCGTGACCTTAACGGATGTGACATCACGTTGTTGTTAGGTGTTTCTTTTGAAGAACACAGATCGGAAACTTTAGAGTTTCGACACGAAGTAGACAAACAGATCGGCTATTGTATTATTCCGCCACCGTAAAACCGTAATGGAAAATACTTAAGCAGTAAGTTTCATATGTAAATGAAAGAGTACGGTATTCTTTCGTATGAGGACTCCTCCCGAGACACGTCAGTTAGATGGTGTGTCAGAACTAAAAACCAAGTTTTGTTGGACATGATTAGGTTTTTCGCGAGTCGCTCTGAGCTACTGTTTCCTTCAACAGGATATGTATTAACAGTGCAAAACTTATTTAGAATAAGGTTCCATGTAAATCTGTTTGACAGATATCATATAGGATATGAACAGGAAAGAAACGAGGTTTCTCATTCCTGATAATTTGGGTATGCCAGGCATAAAGTTTGGATGATACCAAACTAAGAACCCAAATTGGATTAGTGCCAATATAGGTTATCCTAAGGGAAACCATAAGTATAGTACTTATAAATCCCACATGAGAACAATGTGATTGTTGCTCACCATGCGGTTTTCCTGAGAGGAATATCGATATGCAGTGGTCAGTGGGAGGATAGTGATACTCGATGAAAATCGGAGTAATACTATTCAAAGCACGAAGTCCTTAATGGAACACAAACAATTCATCTATGATGAATCTGTACCATTAATCTTCAAATACACAAGAAATCGCGTAGATCAGTGAGAGTCAGAAAACAACCTAGGGTATGGGTTTCTGATCTCACCTCATAAAGATTTTAATCTTTTAAGGTACACCAACTGATTACGTATGAGGAAGTGATACGAGGTATCGACTCCCTATTATGGCAAAGTGCCATGAGTCCGGAATGGATTCCATGTTTAACAACTATTTTGGATACTAGTTCTTGTACCACAAGGCATTTTGCCTATGGTACATTAAACATCTTCAAAGAAGACATACATGGAAGGAAACATACCAACGTACAAAGCAGGGCGTTTGACGGAAAGGTATCGTTATCAACATTATGTTAATAACGGTTCAACCTTTTACCTGTTGCCATGGTAAATCCATTTTGAAGATGCTTGTTGATAACTGCATATTTCATTTATGAAATGTGTCAGTTGCAGATCAAAATCGCTTTCCTGAAAAGGAAACCTTTTGGAGGATGCTTGCAACATCCTGACGATTTTGTATAACCGACAAACAAGGTTTACCGGTTATTCGATCCATGTTGGATTGAAGCAAGCATAAGGTTCTTGGAACTACCGTTTTGAAATAGTCATAATGGTTTATGATTTGACTCAAAACGAAATAATTCTTGTGTATATAAGGAGGTTAGTGGGAGTGCACTGACATGAATGTCATGTAAAATAATAATAATATGTCACTACTTGACAATGAAATTCCCATAAAACAATCGGTAAAAGCTTGGCTTTCATAGAAATTCTCCGTAGAATTCTGGGGAGTAACAACCTTTATTCAAGGAATAAAGATCTACTGGGCTAGATTTGGAGTTGGTAACACTCTCTGAGAAATTGTATATTTAAAATGTACTTGTATTGGTGTCTCATACGCTTCGAGCATATGGAGTCACAATCAGGTCAATCCAAGTGATAGTCACTGGATTGAAGTTAAGGACATCTGTTAGTATCTTAGAGAACTAAAGATGTTGTCTTAAACTATGGAAAAGGAGAACTTGAAGTGACTGGGATCACTACTGCAAGTTTCCAAACCGGTAAATATTGCGGTACTATAAAGTTTGAACACTGAGACAGTGAGCTGGAAATCTTCCGAGCAAGATAACTGTTGCCGAATTAACAACAAATGCGGATTATTGCTGCAGCTGAGGCAGTAATAGAAGCCATTTGGATCGATAATAAATCTAATTAGATTAGATATAGTTCTGTTAGCAGCTGAGCTAGGCGTCAGCACAGGCTAAAGAATTAAAGGTCTCATCGACGATCCAGATATATACTTCTATATCATCTGATTCGTTCGGATCATACATCGTGGCGATGTGATGATCGTGTAAATCGCGTCAGACGATAATTAAGCAAATCCGCTGACGAAAACCTTTCCTCAGCAATTTGAGCGAACCGTACATAGTTCAGGTGTGGGACACTTGAGTGACTGGCTATGTGCCAAGTGGGAGATTGTTGGACAAAATGACCCATAGCGTCACTATTTGCACAGATCATTGTGTTGTTGTAGCAAATTAACTATGTGACAAGGAAATTGCACTCTCATCATTTGTGATTAGATCACCATAGATATATAAATGAAGAGAGGTCCCTATGATTAGTACCTGGACTGAGAATGATATGAGACAGTATCAGTCCCCGAAGGTTTAATCATTAAATATCCCTAGCCGTAGTATTATCGAGACTGGACATCGATAATGCGGAATAGGCTAGTATTGCACTTGTGCGCGTTTGTGAGGGCACAACGGCATAGTTCTCATATATATAAGTATTGGATACTTATGCAAGTGCGATAGGAGGTCGTGTTTCACCGATGGTACGGGAAACAGCTTCGCTCTGGATAGACCCCTCGGAATCCCATTGGTATTATGACTATGTGTCTATGGGAGGCCGAAATCGAGGTAGGTGTGTATAGTCTTAACCTGAGACTTGCATCGCTAATACTTACGATAATCGATAAACTTTGGTCTTGGTGGTAGGGAACTTTAACCGGTTCTGTGTACACCATTTCTGGGTTTATCAGAGAGTCGTAGTGTATTGGGTGTGATGTCAAGATGGAAGTGTCACTTCAGTCATTTGGAGATGATGTCACGCAGGATACGGTACTAGTGCTCTTGAGTGTTGCGCAACCAATCGGGATATTGTGACCAGGTCATGTATATCCGATTATAGAGACTATGTTACCAGACATCCGACATGTGTTTCGGACGGGGCAGACACTTATCCAGCCCCAGCCCTAGCACGTGATTATCCGATACTGGGCCGATATACACAATACTACGGTATACTACGCTTGATACAGATCTATATATTCCTGTAAGAATATTTCTGGAGAATTGGGTAGGCATGGCGCTTTGCTAGAAGCCAACCTTGTCTTGTAAATCGATATAAACGTAGTACGAGGTACTTACGTGTTCGGACAGTCCGACGATCGTATTTACTGCCAACATATCCGGAGATCTCATGGGTCGCTTCCTGAAGATTCACCGATGACGTATGACTCGCACTTTGATTAATCTGGGATTAATTAGAAGAGAGAGATAGAATTAATCTGGGATTAATTCGATGAGAGAGAAAATTAATCTGGGATTATTTGCGGAGATATTTTATCTGGGATAAAGTATAATTAAAGAGAGAGAACGATTAATTTGGAATTAATCGGTAAAATTAATATATTCGATATATTAATCGAAATTGGATTTTGACGCGGAATTAAAATTAGATTTTAATTCGGGCGAACGAATTAATTTAGAATTAATTCGTTAGCGACGTGAATAGTGATTTCGCTAGGCGTAATCATTTAATTACGACGCGACGGAAAATTCGTTAATTTGGAATTAGCGAACCCGAGCCCGAGAGTGATTGCGAGCGCATTCGCATTTCGAATTCGAGCGCGGCACGCGAGTCACATCAAGCGTCAAATCGCTAGTCGCGTCAATCGTCAAATCAATTGTCACTTTGAGTGATGTGACTTGACAATATGTCACTTTATTAAAGTGAATAGATGTGATGTGAAAAGTGATGTGATATGACTTAAAGTTAAAAGTAAAAGTGATGGAATATGAAAAGGTTTGGAATATATATATTTGTTTTATTTATTTTTGGAAAATAAATGAATAAATATATATTACTTTTCTTTTCACTTTATATATATTCGGTCCTCTCTCTCTCTCTCCAACATGCAAGACACGGTCTCTCTTTTCCCTCTCATTTTCTCTCTTCCTCTTCACGGCTTCACTGCCGATTCTTCATCTTTTCTTCTGTTTTTTCACCGAAAATTTGAGAAGCAAAATGAAGATGAACAAGTGCTAGCACACCTTGAGCATACATAGGTGATAGGGAAGCTTCTTCTTTGAGCAAGGAAGCTTGAAGCTTTGAGCTTCAATGGTGGTCTTCAATGGCCGAAAATGGAGGATCCAAACCAGTCCAAAACCGCACAGCCCACTGCATTTGGAAGCCATTGCCAAGCTTGGAAGATCAAAATCGCACCTTGTTCTTCAAACATCAAAACCGAATTCAATGTGAGTTGATTCCGCCATCTCCTTTGATGTGTTCATATGTCGTTTTTATGCTTTGTTTGTGATCCTTGGGACCTTGATTGAACTCTTACAATTAGGAACTCAACATTGAGCATATGTAGACGCTATAAGGCCAATCCAGGTGATGGTCACTGGATTGATGTAAAGAACAACCTTGAGTATCTTGGACGATCTAAGGATGCTTTCTAAGAATATGGGAATGAGAACTTGAGGTGACTAGGTTCACCGCTGCAAGTTTCCAAACCGACAAAGACGACTTTAAGTCGCAATAAGGGTATATATTTCGTTTGAATAACATAACAGTGAGCTGGAAATCTTCCAAGAAAGATATTGTTGCCGAATAAATGACAAAAGCGGAACATTGCTGCAGCTGAGGCAGCAAAAAAAGCATTTTGGATATATATAATCCTATTTGGATTAGGTGTAGTTCTATTAGCAGCTGAGCTGGGCTACAGCAAAGACTAAGGAACCGCGGTCTCATCAACGATCCAAATATATACTTTGACTATTTCATCTGATTCGTCAGATCATACATCGTGGCGATGTGATGATCGAATAAATCGCATCAAAAGTTTGAACGAACCGTACATAGTTCAGGTGTAGAACACTTGAGTGATTGGCTATAGGCCAAGTGGGTGATTGTTGGACAATTATGACCCAAAGCATCACACTTTGTACAGAACAAGGTGTTGTTGTACAAATTAACTATGTGACAAAGGAAATTTCTCTTTTATCATTTGTAATTGGATTACCAGGATATATAAATGATAACAGTCCATATGATTAGTACCAGATTAATAAGATTTGAGACATTATTAATCCACGTAAGGTTTAATCATTAAATATCCCCAGTCATAGTATTATCGAGACTGGACATCGATAATGCGGAATAGGCTAGTATTACACTTGTGCGTGTTATGGAAGCGTAACAGCATAGTTCTCATATATTTGGGTATTGGATACTCATTTAAGTGTAATAGGAGGTTTCGTTTGCCGATGGTAAGGAAACAGCTTCGCTCTGGATATACCCCTCGAAATCCATTGGTAGTATGAATATGTGTGTATGGGAATCCGAATCAGGGTAGGTGTATTTGGTCTTAACCTGAGACTTGCATCGCTAATACTTACGACAATCAGTATACTTTGGTTTTGGTCGTCCGGGGCTTTAACAGGTTCTGTGTACGCCTCTTCTGGGTATACTGAGAATCGTAGTATATTGGGTGTGATGTCAAGATGGAAGTATCACTTCAGTCATATGGAGATGATGATCACACATGGATACGGAACTGGTACTCTTAAGTACTACAGTCATCGGGGTAATATGACTAGGTCATGATAATCCGATTATAGAGACTAGTTACCAAAGATTCGATATATGCTTGGTACGGGGCAGACATAATTCCAGCCCTAGGCCTAGCATGTGATATCAGATATTGGATCGTAATACGCAATACTACGTATACTACATCTGACAAAGTTTATATATTCCTTTAAAGAATATTTCTGGATAATTGGGTAGGCACAATGTTATGCTAGAAGCCAACCATGTCTTGTAAATCGGTAAGAACGTGGTACTGGGTACGCACGTGTTCAGATAGTCCGACAACCGGATTTACTACCAATATATCCAGGGATTCTCTTGGGTCGCTTCCCAAAGATTCACCGATGAGATTTGACTCGAACAGAATTAATATGGGATTAATTATAAGAGAGAAAATTAATCTGGGATTAATTACGACAAGAATTAATCTGGGAGTAATAACAGAGAGAATTCATCTGGATTAATTACATCGATAATTTATCTGGGATTAAACTCGTCGAGAAGAGAAAACGCTATTAATTTGGAATTAATCGGTAAAATAAATTTAATAGTTAAATTAGATTTTTCTATTTAATTTATTTAATTAGGCTAAAATAATATATTAGATATATTAATTGAAATTAGATTTCAACGCGGAATTAAAATTGTATTTTAATTCAAGCGAACGAATTAATTTAGAATTAATTCGTAAGCGACTTACATAATAATATTGCGAGGCATTATTATTCAATTAAATTGAATTGAATTAAGTCACAACAGTAATTTCGTTTAATTCGGAATTAAACGAACCAATGCCCGAGTGAAGTTGCGTGTTGGATTGTCTGACTTAAATTTGGAATTTGAAGTGGAGCCCACCAACTTACATCAATGTGTTTGACTAGTGATGGAATTTGGTAATTGGTTTTGTGAAAGCTTGGATTGCTTGTTGAATACACAAACCAAAAGCAACACACTTTGTTTTTAATTAAAAACATATACCAACTTTGAAAGTCAACTTTTGCTATAGAATTTGGAAATAAAAAATGCACTATCCATCTTTCTCTCTCCCTAGATGGCTGAAACCTTGCTCTCTCCCATAGAAATTTTGTTGCAAAATTTCTACCTTGCGAGCACATCAAGAGACAAATAAATGTGATATGGAAACGAATCCGAGAGTTTGGAACACAATTTGAAGGCTTGGAGCATCCATTAAATCAAACAAAGGAGGAATATTTGAAATATTAAATCCGATCAATGTGAGTATTCCTAACTCCCTTTGATTAATTCACACACAAATCACTCTTAGACGATCTTGGCATGTTTTAGGAACACTAATAGCACCGCCACTGTAGGCACTGCATTTTTGCATATAAGTCCCTATGATGAGTCTCATTTGGAGAGACTACCTTTTAAGTCACGGAAGTCGCGGGAAACGGACGTCGGAATGGGAAATTCAGAATAAGCATGTCATCAGATTCATTTCACAAGTTCATTGTTTTCGTTCGTGCTGCGTTCGTAACCGCGTTCGAACGTCAAGCAGATTGCGGGCGTTCTGTAGGTGTAGCGTTCGAATCGGCGTTCAAACGGTGTCGGTATTTGTGTTTACTGCTAGCCTCACACCCAAGCCCAATTAGCCCACCAAAGCCCATAAAACACATCCAAATTAATAAAACACATATTTAACAAATGGGGAATTAAATAAAATCTAAAAATCATATACCAAATTAAAATAAATATCAAATAAAATCATGCCTAATTAAAATCAATCAAGAATATTATATACCAAACTAAACATATTACATGCCTAAACAAAATAAATTAAATATATCATATTTCTAATCTAGCCAAGACATGTCCCCCAATCAAATATTAGACTTTCCTTATGAGACACTAATTGATTCCTTCCTTTTCAAACAAGGAGAAGCCCTAGCCTTTGTCTATAAAAGAAACCATTTCTCAACCCTTCACCCTCCTAGCTGATTCACACATAATTCACACAAGAAATCTCCCTTCTCCTCCTGACTATCACGCAAAATACAAAGAAAAAACATAGCAATCCACACCTGATACACAAGAAAAAGAAGCAAAGAATTTTCTCTCCTCCTCCTCCCTCCATAGTCGAATACACAGCCCTTAAACACCCTTGCATTACCAAAAATCACAGCCCTTAAACACCTTTGCATTACCAAATATCACAGCCTCTGAATTCCCAAAACGGTAACTAAAAAAACTACACCCTAAACCTTCAAAAACATCCAAAAACAGTAGCCTAAAACACCAAAACAGTGACCGAAATACAGCAGCAAAACAGCAGTGAAACAGAGGGAAAACAACAGCTCGAACAGTGAAGCAGCGAAGGGAAATGTTGAACCTGTTGAAAAAAAAATAACCAAGCCCCAAGATCAACAAGAACAAGCAAAATATATAAATACATGAATGAATAAATTGAAGTATGGCGGAATCATACTCACAATACTTGAAAATGGATGCTTAGATGATGCGAAAACTCCTCCCTTGTGCAGTGAAGCTCTCGGCCAAGAAGAAAAGAGGGATTCCAAGTCGAGTTTGATCCTTCCAAGCTCAAGGATTAGCTTCCCATATCACCTATGTATGATCCCTTGAAGGTGCTAGCCTTTGTTGTGATTTTGAATGCACAACTTCTTCAAATCTTGCCACAAAAATTGAAGAAAGGAGAGCCAAAAACTGCTTGCAAGTTTCGGCAATGTGAGAGTGAGAGAGAAAAGTTTAATGATTTTTGTTACAAAAAAATCAATTTATATTTATGCCATAATATTTATTAAATTAATAATAAACTTATGACACAAATCATGCAATGGCTTAGAGTGTCAAACACTCAATTTCCATGCAAAACCATTGAGTGCATTGTACACTATCTCCATGCAATGCATTAGAATTAAATAATGCATAATATGACATGTGTCATGTGGGCCCCACACGTTTCCAAATGAAAGTGGGCCCACGTGCACTCACGCGTTCGGGTTCGATATTTCCGAAATACCGAACTAACGTCGCGACGTTAATTAAATCGAATTTAAATAAATAATTGCGCCTAGCGAAATTATTATTTACGTCGCTAACGAATTAATTCTAAATTAACTCGTTTGCCCGAATTAAAATCTAATTTTAATTTCGCGTCGAAATCGAATTTCGATTATTATATCGAATATAATAATTTTACGATTAATTGCAAATTAATCGTTCTCTCTCTATGTATAGTACTTTATCCAAGATAAAGTCTCTCCGTAATTAATCCAAGATTAATCGAGTTTGAATCATACGTCATTGGTGAATCTTCGGGAAGCGACCCAAGAGATCTCTGGATATGTTGGCAGTAAATACGGCCGTCAGATTATCTGAATACGTACGTACCAAGTACTACGTTTTTACCGATTTACAAGACAAGGTTAGCCTCTAGCAAAACGCCATGCCTACCCAATTCTCCAGAAATATTCTTATTGGAATATAAGATCTATAACAGGCGTAGTAGTATACCGTAGTATAGTGTATATCGAACCAGTATCGGATGATCACATGTAAGGCCTGGGGCTGGAGATGTGTCTGCCCCGTACGATACACATATCGGACATCAAGCAACCAGTCTCTTTGAATCGGATAATCCTGACCTAGTCATATTATCCCGATGGTTGCAACCATTATAGAGTACTAGTTCTGTATCCCTCGCGATCATCATCTCCATATGTCTGAAGTGATACTTCTATCTTGACATCACACCCAATACACTACGATTCTCGATAAATCCAGAAGAGGTGTACACAGAACCCGTTAAAGCCCTGGACCACCAAAACTAAAGTTTACCGATTGTCGTAAGTACTAGCGATGCAAGTCTCAGGTTAAGATCATATGCACCTACCCTGAAGCGGACTCCCATAGACACGCAGACATACTACCAATGGGATTCCGCGGGGTCTATCCAGAGCGAAGCTGTTTTCCGTACCATCGGTAAAACACAACCTCCTACCGCACTTGCAATAGTATCCTATACTTAAATATATGAGAACTATGCCGTTGTGCCCTCACAACATGCACAAGTGCAGTACTAGTCTATTCCGCATTATCGATGTCCAATCTCGATAATACTACGACTAGGGATATTTAATGATTAAACCTTTATGGATTGATACCGTCTCATATCATCACAATCCGGAACTAATCATAGGGACTCTTACCATTTATATCAAAGTAAATAAATTACAAAACGGTAAAAGGCAATTTCATTACTACATAGTTAATTTTGTACAATAATACAATATCATTTACAAAATAATGACGCTATGGGTCATAACTGTCTAACAATCTCCCACTTGGCCTATAGCCAGTCACTCAAGCATCTAATACCTGAACTATGTATGTGTCGCTCAAACTTTTCCCGAGGAATTATTTTCGTCAGCGGATCTGCAATGTTGTCCTCTGATGCGATCTTTTCGATCTTCACATCGCCACGATGTATGATCTCTCGAATCAGATGGAATCGTCGAAGAACATGTTTGGATCGTTGATGAGACCTTGGTTCCTTAGCCTGCGCTATGGCCCCGCTATTGTCACAATACAATAAAACGGGCTCAGCTGCTAATGGAACTACTCCTAATCCAACTAGGAATTTTTGGATCCAAACCGCTTCCTTTGCTGCTTCAGCTGCTGCAATGTACTCCGTTTCAGTTGTTGAATCGACAACAGTATCTTGCTTGGAAGATTTCCAGCTCACTGCTCCGTTATTCAAGCAAAATATGTACCCGGTTTGCGACTTGAAGTCGTCTCTGTCGGTTTGGAAACTTGCATCGGTATACCCATATACCTCAAGTTCTCCATCTCCATAGATTAAGAAAACATCCTTAGTTCTCTTAAGATACCTAAGGATACTCTTAACCGCCATCCAGTGATCCTTTCCTGGATCGGCCTGATATCGACTACACATGCTCAAAGCATAGGACACATCAGGTCGTGTACATATCATGGCATACATGATCGATCCAACTGCCGAGGCGAACGGAGTCCGACTCATGTTGTCTCTCTCATCTTGTGTTTTAGGACACATGTCCCTAGATAGATAGACGCCATGTGATGTTGGCAACAGTCCCCTCTTGGACTGATCCATGTTGAATCTCTTCAACACTTTATCAATATATGTACTCTGGGAGAGTCCAAGTATCCTTCTAGATCTATCCCTGTAGATCTTTATTCCTAGAATAAAAGATGCTTCTCCCAGATCTTTCATGGAGAATTTCAATGAAAGCCAAGCTTTCACCGACGTTAACATGGGAATGTCATTGCCTATAAGCAATACATCGTCGACATAAAGGACAATAAAAGTCAGTGCACTCCCACTAACCTTCTTATATACACAAGGATCATCTACGTTTTGAATGAAATCATATTCTTTTATGACCTCATCAAAACGTTGGTTCCATGACCTCGATGCTTGCTTCAGTCCATAAATGGACCGATTTAACTTACAAACCTTGTTTGCAAGTCTTGGTGCGATAAAACCGTCAGGTTGTTGCATATAAACATCCTCCAACAGGTTTCCGTTAAGGAAAGCGATTTTAACGTCCATCTGCCATATTCGTAATCGTAATATGCAGCTATCGCAAGCATTATCCGAATGGATTTAATCATGGCAACGGGTGAGAAAGTTTCGTCATAATCAACTCCAAGTTGTTGATGATACCACTTCGCTACGAGCCTAGCTTTGTACGTTTGTACGTTGCCATCCATGTCGGTTTTCTTCTTGAAGACCCATTTGCATCCAATAGGCTTTACGCCTTCTGGTGCATCAACTAGTGTCCAAACTTGGTTGGTATACATGGAATCCATTTCGGCCTTCATGGCCTCTTGCCATAAAGTGGATTCGATACCTTGTATCGCTTCCTCATACGTAGCCGGTTCAGTATCCTCAATAAGATTAATATCTACATGAGGTGAGATCAGGAATCCATACCTCTCAGGTATTACCCTGACTCTCTCCGACCTACGTAGTCCTTGTGTAATTGAAGATTGTGGTTCAGTCTTATCCTGGATGGACTGTTCATGTTCCGTTCTCGATTCATTGCCAGGAACAGTATCACTACGACTTTCTTCGAGTTCTACTTTCCTCCCACTAAACACTGCATTTAGGAATTCCTTCTCAAGGAAAACCGCATGTAGAGCAACAAATACTTTGTTCTCTTGTGGGTAATAGAAGTAATATCCTTTGGTTTCCCTAGGATATCCAACAAATAGGCATATATCTGATTTGGGTTCAAGTTTGGTACCTTCCAAACGTTTGAGGTATGCCCAGCAACCCCAAATCTTCAGGAATGAGAAACCTGGTTTCTTTCCTGTCCATATCTGATATTGAGTCTGTTCAACAGACTTTGACGGAACCCTATTCAAAATAAGAATTGCACTTTCTAATACATGTCCCCAGAAGGATATAGGTAGCTCAGTGCGACTCATCATCGACCTTACCATGTCAAGCAAGGTACGGTTTCTCCGTTCAGACACACCATTTAATTGTGGTGTTCCAGGAGGAGTCCATTGTGAAAGAATACCATATTCTTTCAAGTAATCTTGAAACTCATTACTTAAGTATTCGCCACCACGGTCCGACCGTAATGTTTTAATACTCTTGCCTGTTTTTTTTTCAACTTCGTGTCGAAACTCTTTGAATTTCTCAAAAGTTTCCGACTTGTGCATCATTAGATACACATAACCATAACGCGATGCATCATCCGTAAAGGTTACGAAGTATATCGATATCCACCTCTAGCCTGGCTAGACATGGGCCCACAAACGTCACTATGAACGAGGGCTAACAGTTCAGTGGCGCGTTCACCTTTACCACTAAAAGGTGATTTAGGCATTTTACCTAATAAACAAGATTCGCAGACGTCATATGAATTTGGATCAAATCCGTCCAAGTACCCACTCTTCGAAAGTGTGGATATGCGAGTCTTGTTGATGTGTCCCAGACGACAATGCCACAAATAAGTTTCTTCCTTTGGATTACTCATTTTGAGCCTTTTGTTTGTTATTTTACGTTTTGGAGATTTATTTATATTCAAAATATAAAGACCATTATTTGCATCGGCAGTGCAAATTTCTGCATCATCTTTATATAAATAACACCTGGTGTTTTTAAATACAAAAGTGTACCCATACTGGGTTAACAAAGATACAGAAATAATATTCCTAGTTAAACTAGGAACAAAATAACAATCATTTAGTTTAAGTACATGCCCCGAGGGCAGTTCCAAAACAAAAGTGCCTACGGCCAAAACAGCAACAGAAGTTCCATTTCCAACTCGTAGATCTACCTCCCCCGAAGCCAGTCTCCTGCTATCATGCAGATCCTGCACATCAGTACAAATATGAGAACCACAGCCAGAATCAAAATCCAATTTTTATTAAGACTAGAAGTAGTCATATTTATCTCAATAACAAACATACCTGAGGCCGGTGCCTTGTCCGCCTGTATGTCCTCCTTGTGTCCCTTGTTCATGCGGCAGTCACGCTTCCAGTGACCTTTCTTGCCGCATTTCAGGCAAACATCTTGAGACTTGTCCCTTGGCTTCCCAGAAGCCTTTGTTGACTTGGCCTTGCCTTTGTTTCTATGCTTTTTCTTCTTAACACCCCCAGTTGCCTTGAGCCCAGCTTTCGGCGTTTGAGATGTTGATGCAAAGTGGCCTCGCGCTTGTTGCCTTTCAGAAGCTCTTTCTCTGACTCCTTGAGAATCGATAATAACTCTCCAAGAGTATCATCCGAATTCATCAATTTGTAGTTGATGACAATCTGTTTCCAAGTATCGGGTAGTGACTGTAAAAGTACATCTATAGACAGCTCAGCCTCCAAGACTATACCCATATTAGCCAATTCTCAATATCAGCTATCAT
>SKCR01050095.1:0-39214 GCA_019454045.1 Zanthoxylum bungeanum | reverse complement strand
TAAATTATCATTAGGATTCTTTTCTTTTCTTTTCTTTTTAAGGTTTTTATGTATGTTTAAATATTTAAAGAATTTGCACTGGGCTCTTGGAAAGTGGTGGTGAGCACAGTTCGACTCCCCCCCTTTTTGTTTGTTTTTTTTTTAAATGGCAGGGAGTCCAAATCTCTCAAATGAGAGATTCTCTCCAAGGGTGGGAGTAGAATTCTCCCCATATTTGAGTGGGGAGTAGATATTTCGTCTCTAGTAGGTGTAGAATTCGGATGTGCTATAAATGTTTGTATTCATTATTCCAGTAGATTTCAGATTATATATCTGTAGAATTGTATTGTAATCAAAAAAAAAAATATTTAAAGAATTTAAACAATTATTGATATTATTTGAATTTGATGCTATGATTTTATATATTACAAAATGAACCATTATTTTATTTTTTTTATAAGTGCTAATAACATTAAAGTTCCCGATTCTTTATATGTTTTAAATATGTCGAAAAGATAAATGGTGGATTATGAAATTATGAAGAAAGCGAATTTGAGATAAATACGTTTAATATTATTTGAGCATGTTCAATATAGACCTCCAAGTATTCTAATAAAAAATGAGAGGAAGTTATATTGTTATATGTCAAGTGAGATCAAAGAATACCTAAATTAACGTAAATAAAAATAATAAAAATAATTCTAGATTTTATCGAATTTAATGGAATAATGACTATTTTGAAAATACTCTGGCGAGCCCATGTAAACAAACTATCCACGGTTTATCTGAACTCACTGGAATAACCACTTGCGTTAAATTACATAATGTTATAAGGTTACTTTACACGTTTGCACATATAGAGGTGATCTATTTGATACAAATAAATGAATTATGTCCATACAGGAAATATCATAAAAAATCAGGGATCGTTGTGCTATTAACCCTTTGAAAACTTTTATACCACCCTATAAAAATAAATATCATAAATCATTTTCTTAAAAGAAATCATCCATTTATGTCAATTTAATTATCTATGTTGACGGGTGATTTTCATCCCATGGGCAGTTTCGAGATAACCCTCCCGAGATAATCCTCCTTCAACCTTGAATTTGTTTGGTTATTGGAGACCAAAAACAAATGTAGCAAGAATGCAAGAAAAATACAAGGGTCGACAAATAGTATTTAATGTGATTCGGCGGAGTAAGTCCAACATACGTCCACGGGCACAAAGTGAGGGGTTGCTTTTTATTACCAAAATGAGCTCGTCCGACCTGTTTATGGATGGAATCGAAGAAAACCGAGCTGTTTGTCTGTGGTCTTTTTACAAGCAATATTATCTTCCTTTTGTTACAAATTTTACTATCCAAAATGACCATCGCCTACAAACAAATCTAACTTCTCTTTATATACTCAGAGATTACAACACTGTTCCCATGATCTCATGACGTTTTCCGCGTGATTCCCGGCTGATTGATGGGTTCTCTGCCCCAAAACTGTTGTCACCGAAAGTGAGTCTGTCATCTGACAGCTTGTCACATCACTCTGCCTCATCTTCTGCCACACGCAATACAACGAAGCCAGCCTGTAAAGTGCCATTGAACAGTGGCACATGTCAAAAGGAAAAGTCTGAATTACCCATGATCACACGTCGGTCTTAGGGAGGTCGGTCAAATGATCTACCGAACTGCCCAAACTGCTCCCGTCCTGACCCTGACTGTTCGACCCATCTGCCGTGGTACTGAAGGTGAAACAGAACTGAGCTGAGCTACCGGGCTCTTGTGGTCGGTCTTTGAATCAGTATCATACTATGTGTTATGGTCGGTCAGATCAGGAAACCGAGTTCGATCTCTAAGTCTGGTTGAGAAACGGCCAATACCCTCCGAGCACTAGTCCTCCCAATGAGGAAAATTCTCTTTATGCCCTTGCCGAACTGTTCATATATCTTAGTCCCAAAAATCATTATCAACATATCTCTCATAGTTCTCAGTTCCAACGAGTGTGTGAGTTGGTGTCGGGAACTACAAAATTGGGAGTGTGATATCAATCAGTTGGTGGTCAGATTTAGAAACAAAACAAAAAACTACATCGGCCTCAATGTTCTCGGTCAATGAAGATTCTGATGCCTTTTCAAACGACTTCCCAACCTGAAGCAAATACCCCTTTTACCCTTCTGGTAGCCATCCCTCGAGATCCACAAGCCATCACATCTTCTTAAATGTCAATCAAATCACCTATGGGGTTTAACCCGAGCATGACACTTGTCAAACACCTGTGGTCCTCCCGCCAAAATCCAAGATAATAGACCATTCACCGGGCAGCTGAAAAGTTTTCCATCCCAACCGTTCATCTCATCCTGAGCAGATAAAGCCTGAAGGCGACACGCGGCGCACATCTGAAGACTCTCTCTATCCGACGGAAAAAATGCGCCGAGCTGTCTATAAGAATGCAAAGCAGCGCTTCTTTCTCCCTTTTTACGAAAATCTGAATTCTCAAAGTGCAAGAGCTTCCTCGTTCATGAAACCAGCAATTTTCATGCCCGACTAGATCAACCGCCAACGCATCTACTCAAAACAAGTAAGTTTCTGCTTGACCTCGTTCTTTTAATTATTATAAGCTATCATGACTGTTCGCGGCTTGCGAATGCTTGTTTATTTGTTACTGCTTGTTCTTCAGTCCTTCTAGCATGTTTGTTTCCTTTCCTGCTTCCCACACTTAGTATAATTTCTGTTTCCAACTTGCTAGCTTGCTCTTCCAAACTTGAATGTGATAAGAAATCTCGATCCCGGCCCATTTCGAATCCAGCAATGAGGGGAATGCTCATTCCCCGATACGCTGACAAAAGTACTTGGTGGGACACAACCCGACCTCGAGCCGAAGAAACACTTGGTTCTGGGGGAATGTTACCTCCCCAGACCAACAAGAAGCCGGCCATGGGGGAATGCTCTGTCCCCATGCCGATGGTGTGCACTCGGTGAAACATAACCCGACCCCGAGGTGATAAAAAACTTGGCACTGAGGGAATGTTACCTCATCAGACCAACCAGAAGCCGGTCATGGGGGAATGCTCTGTCCCCATGCCGATGATGTGCATTCGGTGGGACGTAACCCGAACCTGAGGTGATGCAAAACTTGGCTTCGATGGAATATTACCTCATCGGACTAACCAGAAGCCGGTCATGGGGGAATACTCCGTCCCCATGCCGATGATGTGCACTCGGTGAGACGTAACCCAACCTCGAGGTGGTGGAACATAACAGACTCAGCGAAACGAATCCAGCCCCGAGCTGGTGGAACATATGAGACTTAATCATGAGGGAAAAAACTTCAACCTCTGAGGCTCCGCGGATCCCGGCGCGGGCATCCCCTTGCTGGGCACCAGCAAAAACAAAGATGAGAATAAAACAAGGTTAGCACAATGGAGGTGACTTAGCACATACTCCACAAAGACCAAAAAGATAGCAACTCGGGTGCCCCAAGACAGCGTCCTGTCTGGTGCGTCCCAAAACACAATTCTGAATCTTACAACTCAGCGTCCCGGCTAGCCGGGTTACGGATCGGTGAGCGGCTGAGACCCTGAGGGCAGAAACCTCCTCATGATGGGCGGCTCTGGAGCCTGCAAGCGCTATGAGGGCATAAACCTCCTCATGCCATACTTCTCATGATCCGGGGTGGTCAGACTAGGGGTGAGCAACGGTTCCGGGTCTACCCGGAACCGGTTGGAACCGGACCGGTTTTCCGGGTTTGGAACCGGAACCGGTTGTAATCGGGTAGGTTCCGGTTCCAAAAATGAAGGAACCGATTTTATCCGGGTAGGTTCCGGTTCCAAAATGATCGGAACCGGAACCGGACCATGGAACCGGTTTGGGATTATGAAATCAAAACTTGTGTACAAATCTTAGAAGGCCACACAAATAATGTTACTGCAATTTGCTTTCATCTGCAAGAATGCTAGAGCACTAGCTGTTTCCGCAGCAACAACTAGCCTCTTGTACCAATCAAAGCAAGCTTTATGTTCACTGCTTTTGAGAAAATGAACCTTCTGTACAGCTACATGTGATGATGTGAACCATCACCTATGATCCCTGCGTAAATTGAACCATTTTGTCCATCTGATAGTTTTTGATAATCTTTGAAACCTCTGGTAGCTTCTTCTACCTCATGGTAAGTGAACAACCGAATCTTGCAAGCTTTTCGGAATGAGATTGTACTATTAAAATGAGCCTGGTCATATTGATCAAATGATCCTGAGATAACAGGCCTTTTTAGCAGACGCAATAGTGCTAATAAAGAGACAATGAAGAAGGCTGGAGCAAGAACACCTGCATTTATATGCATGAAGTTAAATTGCATAAACTGCAATTTTGTAAGCACTCAAATCACAAAATGGCCTATCTACTACCATTACTTGCCTGCTACAATTAACGCTTCTTTTCCATTCTTCCTTTGGAGAAGCAGTCCTTGCCATATGCCTCGTGTCCATCATTGAAGCATGCTGTCGAAAACATATCCAGTATGAACAGTGATATGGAGACTAAGCAATGATAAAACAGGATAAAAATACCATCAAAATAACATAGTTTTAGTCTTTTTTATTTTTTTTATTTACCATCAAAATGTAATTGTTGATAATTTTGTTTCGTTTTAACCTCCATTAATTTCCTTAGCATTTTTCATCCAGTATTTAATTACGAAACAAGTGTGGTAAAACATAACATGATTGTATTAGCAGTTATACTTTGGCCAGTAACACCAACAATTTCAAAGTAAAAATTATAATTTTTTTTTTCTAATTATAGTTTACATAGTTGTTGCCTTTATCATGATGACTCTTATCCTAAAGAGATAATGATATAGGCTACTTTAATGATGTAAAAACAGATGAATTAATCATTAATTCAGTGAATCAGGGCATCTTAATTACACACAACTAACTAATTTCAGCTGTATATCTTTATCTTTTTGCAATACGAGTCCCCATTTTCCTACGGACTCGTATTGGAATGTAATTTTCATTAAAATATTTAAAATAGGGTAATTCGGAACCGGACCGGAACCAGATTGGAACCGAATAATAGGGTACCCTGTTTAATTGGGTAGGTTCCGGTTCCACTTAGTGCGGAACCGAATTTTTCCGGGTAGGTTCCGGTTCCATGCGGAACCGGAACCGAAACCGGTTTTGCTCACCCTTAGGTCAGACAGATACCCTACGGGGGAAGAAGACACCCCGTGTGCGCCTTCTCTGGGTGTTTCTTAAAAGGGTCCCACCAGCCGACCCGCAGGGGAAAAAATCTCACTGGGTCCGGTTTGCCCAAGGTAACAATGGTCATGGAGGCTTTTCAGCCGTCCCCATGCCTTGCCCCAATATGGTTCTCAACGGGAGTCACCAGTCAACTCGCAGGGGAAGAAACTTTCCTGGGTCCGGTTTACCCGAGCTACTCCTCAAAGATGCGAGTCATGGGGTAGTAACGCTTCGGCCTCAGGGGTTTTATAATGACACCCGAGATTGGCGTGCCATGAGGGGTTTGTGCATTTCCCATATATACCTCATTCCTTAACGCGTTCTGGATCTTCAAAGGTGAAATGAGTCAGGTCGGAACACTTCCACCCGGGGGTTTGATAATGACACCTGGGATTGGCGTGACACGGGTTTGGTGCCTTTCCTAACTACCGATCACCCCTTCGCACCGAGCATATCCCAAGAATATTGAATATAGCTTTCGTATTCAATTAATAAACAAGTAAAATGGACAAGTTTTTTAATTCAAAAGAGAAAATTTTATTAATATTCAAGGGACATGCTACCATTCTTACAACTCTTTTCGGGTCATTTTAAGAGAGATTTTTACAATCATTTATGGTTCTTGTCTTACAGTCCGAGTTTCTTCAGATCCTTCTGAACTTGCTTCCAGACCGTGTTGACAGGAATCCCCCGACCGGGCCTTCTACACCATTCCCGAGCAAATCTGATAACCTAGCCGGGGTCTTCTATTCTGACTCCTTGTGGCCCGCCCCGTGCGATTTTTCTCCTTTCCTTTCATTCGGAGAGGCCATCGCGCTGAATGGAAAGGGCCTTGACAGATGTCGACCTCATTCCCTCGGCCGACTTGTTCCTTGGCCGATCCTTGAGGACTATCTTGGCTGTGGAACTGAGGACCTGGCAGGCCGAACACTGACCGGCGTAAACACACACGTATAACGCAAGCGTACGTATCGTTCAAGTAGTATAAAAAGTATCGATCCCACGATGACTTAATACCTAAGTTATTAATTTTATGAGGTTAAATGATTACTAGTATCTAACAGGTTGTTTAATTGATTTGAAATAGCGACGATTCTAAATTTAAAGACAAGTAACTAAAATTGGTTGAAAAGATATTTTGAGAAAATTCAATATTAAAACTATCTAGGGTTGTGATTTATTCCAATATTATTTAAAGATAAAGTGATTATTTTGTAATTGGGTAATATATTGATTTATTAACCTGGAACACTAATTTATGTAAAAGCCTCTTCGATGGTCAATTACAAATACCTAGTATAATCCAATTGAACCATATGTCTATGTCAACCAAATTACCTAGATTCATTATGATTAAGTTCCAATTAAGACTACCCCCGCCCGACAGGTATATTCCTATCCTGTAAGGAAATCTATTGAAAGGGTTATCTATCCTTAATGATCCGTGGGCTATGAGCTAAGGTCTTAAACGGAATCTAATTAAGTCTAGGTCTTATATTAATATAATTTAATTTAACTAATATCATTAATTAATAAAAAGCCCAGTTAATTAAAGAGCATTAAGAAGACTCAATAAATAAATCTTTATATTACCCAAATTATAATAAACCCTTATAAACCCGTGACATTGAATTTCATCACAACCCTAGATATTAACTTAGTTATGACACATAGCTAGGGCTGGTAAAAACTTGAAAATAAAAGACATAAAATGCTGAAAAATAATTGCGTTAAAATAAATACTGAAAGTAAAAATACAATAAAAATAAAATGCTAAGGTAAAAAGAATTACTTTTACTATTACTAATTTAGATATCTCCCATAAAATAACATATAAACTGTGATAATATTTTACCAACCGACCAATCTGGCGGTATCCTGATTAAGTCAAATTAAGTCCAACCAGCCATATAGGTGGTAATATTTGTCCATAATCCAGCCATAAAGCCGGTACCAAAATAAATTTACCAACCGACCAATATAGCGGTATTCCTTTATTAATCAGGTTCAAACCAACAGAAAATAAATTTACCAACCGACCAATATAGCGGTATTCCTTGATTAGTCAGGTTTAAACCATATTAAAATTAAATTACCAACCGACCAATATAGCGGTATTCCTTTATTAATCAGAATTTAAATAGTAAATATATTATTTTTAAGGGAGATTAATCTAAATAGCAATAGTAAAATAATTACCTTTCACCCTAGCATAAGGAAGTTACCTCCGCATAGTGAATAGTAAAAAACTGTAAAATAAGAAAGTAAATTACTATTATTACAAAAAGTAATTAAAATTATTACAAAAGTAAAAACTAAAAAATAAAAACGAAAATTCTAGAGAGAGAAACTCCCTAATTACATAGAAGGAGTGATGAGATAGAGAAAGGTACTACTAAAAACTGAAAATTCGCCCTCTATTTATAGCAAAATTTTTCACTGTTCGGGCACTGTTCGCGCGTCGCGACGCCAAGCAGTTCAGCGTCGCGACGCTGGATTCGTCGACGTGGCACAATGAAAAGGCGACACGTAGCAAGGCGGCTGACTGTACACGCGACACGTGTCAAGGCGGCTAATTCTCAATTATTGTGATGACGTCGTTGATGACGTCATGCTGACGCGGCGACGACGTGGCGACTACGTGGCGATGACGTGGCAAGCGGCTGACTGTTCACTGTCGGCACAATAGGATTGCGACACGTGGCGACACGTGTCAAGTTCTGATTGGCTGAGGCTGACGTGGCAAGTTGACTCGGTTGACTTGTTGACGTGTCTGATGATGTGGCACACACGTGGCAAGGTTGACTTGTTGACCTGCTGACATGGCTGATGACGAGGCGACACGTGTCAAGTCTGAGTGTCGGCAGCATATGATGATGACACGTGGCACGGCGCACGTTAGCAGATTGGATGTGATGGTGACACGTGGCACGGCGCATTTTAGCAAAGTCAAAACTTCTCAAATTGTTGACCGTTGACCAGGCGCATGTTAGCAGATTCGGCTCACGCTGGGCGTCGCGGCGCGCAGTGTTTCCAGCGTCGCGACGCGCAAGAGACGAAAATATTCATGTTGACGCATTTTGTCCGGTTTTGCCCCAAATTGCCTCCAGTGCTGTCCAAACTTTATTTATCTGCAAAATAACAATAAAACACATCAAAACGTTCACATAACTCAAGAAACTATACAAAATGTTAAGTTAAATGAGTGGGAAATAGTGATATAAATACCACTCATCACACCCCCAAACCTAACATTTTGCTAGTCCTCGAGCAAAATACAAAATAAAATAACAGAATAAAATTTAACTAAGCCACTTTCGTAGGGATCACGGTTGCATTTAGCATATGCAACAAGCCTTTAAACCCCTAGGTGTCCCTAGTGGACGAGTGTAGTCTCGTGAGGGTTTACAGTAATGATACCCACAAACATTTTACAAAAGTAAAAATGTAGTAGTAAATTAATGCACACAAAAGCAAAAAGACAAGCGAAAAGAGATAAAGAAGATAGTAACTAATCAGGTGAAACTTCTACTACAAGTTACTAATTGTTTGTTTCTTTCTAAATTACTAAATAAGTAAATTCTCCGATTATTTTTACCATTCTTCATATACACAGTCAACATAATATTAAACAACTCATTTTGCCCACAACAGTCATAAGTGCAGTTGATAAGAGAGTAATATTTTTGTCCTAAAGTTCTATCAGATTTCACACTTTTTGTAGCAATGGAATAATTTTCTGATTTTTCTGATTTTTTCTTTGCTTTTTCTGAATTTTGACTTTTTATTTATATACAATACCTTCCGTCTATGTAGCGAGCTTGGGTTGGTGACTCCCAAACCAGTTGGCTTTAGGGCACCAGGTGTTAAGACACCTCTACGAACTTAATTACTCAGACTTCAGATATGAATATATTTTTGCAGTATCTTCGATCCATGTAGCGAGCTTTGGGCCAATGACTCCCAAACCAGTTGGTTTTAGGGCACTAGTGTTAAAACACCTTACAGACTTAATAACCCGGATCTTAGATACTTTATTTTTTTACATCAGAAATTTTTTTTTTTTTTTTATTCCATAACTATTTATAGATGCTTCCTCCAATTAAACTAGAGCACGGAATATTACAAACTTTTCAATTACAGCTCATGTCTATATGTTACTATGCATGTTGATAATACCTGTCAAATGAGCATATGAAGATTCATTTTAGTCAGTATTATGGAGAATTCACAAATTAAATAATTCAAAAGGAAATAAACAAAAATTAACTTATTTCGAAATAAAGGTTTTGAAATACGTCTCAAGAGTGGAAACTCCTTACTCAGCTATTCTTACCAATTTCACCTTTTTAGTCAAAATAAAAACACAAAAAATGCAAATATTTTTGTAATTTTTGAAATTTTTCAATTTTTTTTTTTTTTGTATTTTTCGAAAATTTTGGACTAAAAATAAAAATAACAATACAAACAAGTACTATTAACTATACCTCACCCCAAACCTAAATGAGACATTGTCCCCAATGTCTTAAATAGTAGAAGAAGAGTTTAGAAAATAATACCTGATTAGCAGAAATTCTACAGGAAAATTACAGGTTAAGATCCAGATTAATTCTACGCCTCTTACCACGATCGTCTTCGGACCAATTTATCTTTGAAATGATAGGGTCAACTTTCGGTTCATAGGCTATGAGTTGGTCAATTAGATCCGGAGCAGTTCTGGCAGTGAAGAGGAGTTCTTTTAAAGGTTTTGACACGAACCCATTTCTTCGAGCATCATCAAGAAACACACAAAGAAAATCATAAAATCCATCAACGTTGTACAGTCCAATTGGTTTCTGGTGTATGTTCAGGTTCGCCCAAGATAGTACAATAAAAATTTCCTCCAATGTGCCCAAGCCACCTGGCAAAGCAATAAAAGCATCAGCACGGTTAATCATTTCTACCATTCGTTCAGACATACCTGGCACGATCAGTTCTTCTCCGTTTGTTGGTTCAATAAGATTTGCCTCTGCCAAGGGTTTTGGGATGATTCCCAAAACATGACTGCCTCCTTCCTGTACGGCCTTTGAAACGATCCCCATTAGTCCAAGATTACCTCCGCCATATATTAAGTGTATATTCCTTGCGGCTAAGACTCGACCCAATTCCTGTGCTGCTTCTATGTATTGTGGTTTAGTACCAACAGTACTACCGCAAAACACACAAATGTTTTCAACTCGTCTTCTTGAAGTGGCTTCCATGTTTTACTCTGGATGTCTTCAAAAGTGCAATGATGAGTTGAATTTATAATACCTGAAAAAGGGTGAGTAAAAATATCACAAGTATCTTCCAAATGACGATTAGTAGCGAAATAGTAAAATAGATCGTGATAGTCAACAAGATCTGGATCCTGTCGGAGAAAATAAAGGAAAACAACAAAACAAATCACAATTATTAGAAAAAGATAAAGAGATATAATATTTACAAAAATAACAAGCTTGATTGACGTCTATGCGTCAGGGACAAGCTTCCCATCCAATTTTCTTATAATTTGGCAAACAGGGTCTTTTGAGTCAGATTCCCAAGACTTAACTGTTGTCTTTCTTTTTGAAATTGTGTATGTAATTTGCGAAAGGCTATGTGAACATGTCCACTGGATGCGTCTCAAGAGTCGAAGATATATCATCTAAAGACTCCTTACTCAAGCCATCCCTAATGAATTCAATTTTGTCTTCGCGATTAATAGACACCATTCCTAAAGAATGACAACGAGTGTTGCAATTCCATCGTGCACATTTGTAACAAACACCCATTTGTTTAGCTCTACGTTTCTTTGCATAGGTGCTTCTTCCAAACCAGGCAGATGTGAAATAAAAGATTCAGAAGACTCACCTGCCAATCGAACTCGTGCTTCAATTACCCAACGAATATCATTGGGCACACCATGGATCGTCAGTAGTCTCATTCGTTCCAAGCGAGCTTTGTAAACTTTCAATAGAGATTTTTGTGGGAGAGAAGGAAATTGCTTGTGAAGATTTGCGAGAGCTTCTTCCATCTTGAAATGACTTAATCTGCAAAAACTAAACACACAAAATTAAATCACACCAAATCACAATATATACAAAAATTTTCATGGGTTGCCTCCCTGCGAGCGCTAAGTTTTAAGTCGTCAGCTAGACGTGACTGCCTGAACTTTATGCTGGATCTGAAAGTGTGACACTTTCTTTTTGTCGTTCCAACGGTTCTCCCCAGTAGTGCTTGACACGCCTGTTCTTAACTTTGAAAGTTTTGTTGGAGTCAGGATCATGTATCTCAACGGCTCTATCTGGAAAAACTTTGGTGATCACAAATGGACCTGACCACCGTGATTTTGGCTTCCAAGGGAAGAATTTCCCCCTTGATTTGTTTAACAGTACCTTCTGCCCTGGTTCCAGTTGTATGCGCACTAATTTCTCATCATGTCTTTTCTTTTCCTTTTCTTTGTATAATTTGGCATTCTCAAAAGGCTGTTTGTGAAATTCCTCCCATTCGTTGAGCTGGTGGATCTTTTTCTCTTCTGTTGCTTGTTGTGCAAGAATTGGCTCTTTCAGTACAAAAGACGCTTTATCTTCAGGCTCCACAGGCAATTGACATGTTTTAAGTTTGTCAGTAGAACTTTGCATTGCATTGGAGTTCTGAATGGTATTGTGTATCACATCAAGTCTGAAACATTCCTCATTCTTTTCATCGTCTGGTAAATTCATGGCCTTGAAAACATTGAATGTTACTTCTTGGTCCTGTACCCTCATGGTTAATTCTCCTTTTTGTACATCAATAATGGTTCGACCTGTAGCCAAGAATGGTCTTCCGAGGATGATTGGCACGTCTGCGTCTTCCTCCATATCAAGGACAATAAAATCTGCTGGGAAAATGAATTTGTCAACTTTGACCAGCACATTCTCAACTACGCCTCTTGGAAATACAAGCGTTCTATCAGCAAGTTGTAGAGAGACTGAAGTTGGCATTGTTTCTCCAATTTGTAGTTTCCTGAAAATAGAAAAGGCATCAAATTAATACTTGCACCTAAATCACATAAAGCCTTACCAAAGTTATGTTCTCCTATGATGCAAGGAATGGTGAAACTGCCAGGATCTTTCAACTTCGGGGGAAGTTTCCTTTGAATGATGGCGCTGCATTCTTCTGTCAATGCTACTGTCTCGTAATCTTCCAATTTCCGTTTTCGTGAAAGAATGTCTTTCATGAATTTTACATAGCTGGGCATTTTTTCCAAAGCTTCTGCAAAAGGGATATTGATGTGCAGCTTTTTGAAAATCTCCAAGAAACGAGCAAATTGTTTGTCCAGTTTGTTTTTCTGAAGACGCTGAGGAAATGGTGGTGGTGGAGTGATATGTTCTTTTTCTTTTTCCTTTGCTTCTTTTTCTTCCATCTGTGGAACTGCATCTTTTGGAACTTCATCAGCAGCTGTTTTGACTCCAATATCTTTGTTGATCTCAGTACCACTCTTTAAGGTAATGGCTTGACATTGCTCTTTCCCTCGGTTCTTTGGATTTGGTTCTGTGTTGCTGGGAAGATTACCTGGTGGTCTGTAACTCTGAGCATTGGCCAGTTGGCCGATTTGATTCTCCAGTGCTTTGATGGAAGCTGATTGGCTCTGAAAGATAGCATCGTACTTTTTTAACTGAGCCAGCACTTCTGCTATTCCTGGTTCATTTGTCTGCTCCTGGCCTTTGTTATGTTGCTGAAATCCAGGTGGTGGATAGTTCTGTTGTTGGCCTGAATTGTTGCTCCATGAAAGATTAGGATGATTCCTCCACCCTGGGTTGTAGGTGTTGGAATATGGATTGTTCCCCTGCCTGTTGAAATTGTTGACATAATTCACCGTTTCTTCATGTTGATTTGATTCTGGTGCTCCTCCATATGGTAAACTTGTGGATCCAGTGGTAAGAGTCTCCATGAATTTGCATATCTGATCTAGCTTGGTGTTGACTGCTGTATTAGCTCCAACCTCATATATTCCTGCAATTCTTTGAATCAAACTTCTTTCAGTTGGCCACAAAGAGTTGTTGTTGGCCATTTCTTCGATTAGTTCCCAGGCTTGATCTTCACCTTTTGCCATTAAAGCTCCTCCAGCAGCAGCATCAATTGTGGTTCTCATTATTCCAGAAAGCCCATTGTAAAATGTTGGACTTGAAGCCATTTTGGAATTTCATGGTGTGGACATTTCCGGAGTAAGTCTTTGTACCTTTCCCAAGCTTAGTAGAGAGTTTCTGATTCTTGTTGCACAAAGGATGTGATGTCATTCCTTAGCTTTCCGGTTCTGGCTGGTGGAAAATACTTTGCAAGAAATTTGGTGGCTAAGATGTTCCATGTTGTGATTGAACCTGCTGGTAATGAATGTAGCCAGGCTTTAGCTCTGTCCTTCAAAGAGTATGGGAAAATACGCAGTCTCATTGCTTCTTCAGCTTCTCGGTTGTAATTGAAAGTACCGCAAACTTCCAGGAAGTTGCTGATGTGGGCATTAGGATCTTCAGTTGCATTTCCTCCAAACTGAACTGATTGTTGTATCATCTGAATGCAAGTTTTGATGTCACCTGCATTTGCTGGTAATGGAGGGAGTACAATGCAAGATATGAGTCTATCAACCACCGGAATGGTTCTGTCTCGAATGGGAATTGGTGGTGCAACCTCCAAAGGTTCAGGTTCCATGTTGACTAAAGCTTCTTGGGCTTCTCGCCTTTCCCTTCTCAACTGTCTGATGGTTCTTTCAATTTCTGGGTCAAGCGGTCGTAGTTCAAAACTTCTGGTTCGTCTCATGAAGTTTCTGAGAACCTGAAACACAAGAAAACAATAACAATAAGTAAAAAGAAATTAGATACAAGTAAAAGTATCTAACCCCTAAACTAATAATAAAAGATAAATAAGTCCCCGGCAACGGCGCCAAAAACTTGACCGGCGTAAACACACACGTATAACGCAAGCGTACGTATCGTTCAAGTAGTATAAAAAGTATCGATCCCACGAGGACTTAATACCTAAGTTATTAATTTTATGAGGTTAAATGATTACTAGTATCTAACAGGTTGTTTAATTGATTTGAAATAGCGACGATTCTAAATTTAAAGACAAGTAACTAAAATTGGTTGAAAAGATTTTTGAGAAAATTCAATATTAAAACTATCTAGGGTTGTGATTTATTCCAATATTATTTAAAGATAAAGTGATTATTTTATAATTGGGTAATATATTGATTTATTAACCTGGAACACTAATTTATGTAAAAGCCTCTTCCGATGGTCAATTACAAATACATAGTATAATCCAATTGAACCATATGTCTATGTCAACCAAATTACCTAGATTCATTATGATTAAGTTCCAATTAAGACTACCCCGCCCGACAGGTATATTCCTATCCTGTAAGGAAATCTATTGAAAGGGTTATCTATCCTTAATGAAGATCGTGGGCTATTGAGTCTAAGGTCTTAAACTTAAAATCCCTATGTCTAGTTCATTTTAAGTTTACCTAATCAATTTAATTAATGGCCAGTTAATTAAAGAGCATTAAGATTAAGACTCAATAAATAAATCTTTATATTACCCAAATTATAATCTAACCCTTATAAACCGTGACATTGAATTTCATCACAACCCTAGATATTAACTTAGTTATGACACATAGTTAGGGCTGGTAAAAACTTGAAAATAAAAGACATAAAATGCTGAAAAATAATTGCGTTAAAATAAATACTGAAAAGTAAAAATACAATAAAAATAAAATGCTAAGGTAAAAAGAATTACTTTTACTATTACTAATTTAGATATCTCCCATAAAATAACATATAAACTGTGATAATATTTTACCAACCGACCAATCTGGCGGTATCCTGATTAAGTCAAATTAAGTCCAACCATCCATATAGGTGGTAATATTTGTCCATAATCCAGCCATAAAGGCGGTACCAAAATAAATTTACCAACCGACCAATATAGCGGTATTCCTTTATTAATCAGGTTCAAACCAACAGAAAATAAATTTACCAACCGACCAATATAGCGGTATTCCTTGATTAGTCAGGTTTAAACCATATTAAAATTAAATTACCAACCGACCAATATAGCGGTATTCCTTTATTAATCAGAATTTTAAATAGTAAATATATTATTTTTAAGGGAGATTAATCTAAATAGCAATAGTAAAATAATTACCTTTCACCCTAGCATAGGGAAGTTACCTCCGCATAGTGAATAGTAAAAACTGTAAAATAAGAAAGTAAATTACTATTATTACAAAAAGTAATTAAAATTATTACAAAAGTAAAAACTAAAAATAAAAACGAAAATTCTAGAGAGAGAAACTCCCTAATTACATAGAAGGAGTGAGAGAGAAAGGTGTACTAAAAACTGAAAATTCGCCCTCTATTTATAGCAAAAGTTTTCACTGTTCGGGCACTGTTCGCGCGTCGCGACGCCAAGCAGTTCAGCGTCGCGACGCTGGATTCGTCGACGTGGCACAATGAAAAGGCGACACGTAGCAAGGCGGCTGACTGTACACGCGACACGTGTCAAGGCGGCTAATTCTCAATTATTGTGATGACGTCGTTGATGACGTCATGCTGACGCGGCGACGACGTGGCGACTACGTGGCGATGACGTGGCAAGGCGGCTGACTGTTCACTGTCGGCACAATAGGATTGCGACACGTGGCGACACGTGTCAAGTTCTGATTGGCTGAGGCTGACGTGGCAAGTTGACTCGGTTGACTTGTTGACGTGTCTGATGATGTGGCACACACGTGGCAAGGTTGACTTGTTGACCTGCTGACATGGCTGATGACGAGGCGACACGTGTCAAGTCTGAGTGTCGGCAGCATATGATGATGACACGTGGCACGGCGCACGTTAGCAGATTGGATGTGATGGTGACACGTGGCACGGCGCATTTTAGCAAAGTCAAAACTTCTCAAATTGTTGACCGTTGACCAGGCGCATGTTAGCAGATTCGGCTCACGCTGGGCGTCGCGGCGCGCAGTGTTCCAGCGTCGCGACGCGCAAGAGACGAAAATATTCATGTTGACGCATTTTTGTCCGGTTTTGCCCCAAATTGCCTCCAGTGCTGTCCAAACTTTATTTATCTGCAAAATAACAATAAAACACATCAAAACGTTCACATAACTCAAGAAACTATACAAAATGTTAAGTTAAATGAGTGGGAAATAGTGATATAAATACCACTCATCAAACACGCGTAACACCTTCTTCTCGGAGGAAGTTGTTCAGCTGCAACCGGGGCAGGCAAACGTCACCCATTACATTTCATTCTACAACTCAAAATGGGGAGTTGATGATGTCCTAACTCCTGATTCGTTCTTCCCCCATCTTCGCCACTATCGCCAACCTTCATTCCCCTTACAAACTCTTTCCTCTTTCCATTCTGACCAGCTTCTTCCCATTCCCTTTCCTTTTCATCCAGTCTTCCTTTCGCTTTCCCAAACCACACTGCTGCTGAACTTTCTAACGATCCATGGCTTCCGCCTTCCTCAATCGTCTCATTACGCAAGTTATTTTTTGTTCTTTCCCCACAAACGACGCCAACTGTTGACGGGTGATTTTCGTCCCAGTGGCAGTTTCGAGATAACCCTCCCGAGATAATCCTCCTTCAACCTTGAATTTGTTTGGTTATGGGAGACCAAAAACAAATGTAGCAAGAAGGCAAGAAAAACACAATGATTGATAAAAATTATTTAACGTAGTTCAGCGGAACAAATCCAACCTACGTCCACGGGCACAAAGTGATGGGTTGCTTTTTATTACCAAAACAAGCTCGTCCGACCTGTTTATGGACGGAATCGAAGAAAACCGAGCTGTTTGTCTGTGGTCTTTTTACAAGCAATATTCTCTTCCTTTTGTTACAAATTTTGCTATCCAAAATGACCATTGCCTACAAACAAATCTAACTTCTCTTTATATACTCAGATATTACAACATTATTCCCATGATCTCATGACATTTTCCGTGTGATTCCCGACTGATTGATGGGTTCTCTGCCCCAAAACTATCATCGCTGAAACTGAGTCTGTCATCTGACGGCTTGTCACATCACTCTGCCTCATCTTCTGCCACACGCAATACAACAAAGCCAGCCTGTAAAGTGTTATTGAACAGTGGCACATGTCAAAAGGAAAAGTCTGAATTATCCATGATCACACGTCGGTCTTAGGGAGGTCGGTCAAATGATATACTGAACTGCCCAAACTACTCTCGTCCTGACCCTGACTGTTTGACCCATCTGCCGTGGTACCGAAGGTGAAACAGAACTGAGCTGAGCTACCGGGCTCTTGTGGTCGGTCTTTAAATTTGTACCATACTGTGTGTTCTGGTCGGTCAGATCAGGAAACCGAGTTCGATCTCTAAGTTTGGTTGAGAAACGGCCAATACCCTCCGAGCACTGGTCCTCCCAATGAGGAAAATTCTCTCTTTGCCATTGCCGAACTGTTCAGATATCTTAGTCCCAAAAATCACTATCTCATGATATCTTAGTTCAAATTTAAATGCACTAATCGGGGTTGTCTTAATGGTAAATGCATTTGACTTGAGTGGTTTATTCCATCTCAAGTTCAAGGTTTAAATCTCATAGATATATTTTCTTGGGTTATATCTCAAGATGTAAAAAGTCAACAATTTATATTGATATGTGCTGGGAAACTTCTGAGTACACAGAACATAAATACCGGAGATTAATCGAGGTACACTTGAACTGAGCCGTACGTTGTGATTATCAAAAAAAAAATTAAATGTACCGACCATCATGACAAACAAAATGAGACGGAAACACAATTAAAGGGCATCATAAATATTTTCACCCACACCAAACCAAACATAATGTGATTGCTTTCTTTTTCTCATCTAATTAATAATGAATATCAAATTGATATATTTTATTATATAATATTTTTTGAGTTCGATTAGTACAAATAGTTTATTATGAAATGAGTTAATATTTTTGAAAATGACATTTACGATTATTTTATGTATTTTTTTTGAAAAATGAAAAGAAGATTAAAATATAATTAAACGAAAATAAAATTATCATCAAAATAACATCATTTTAATAATAAATAAAAATCAAATCAAATCAAAAAAATCAAAACAATAATATTTTAATGATAATTTTATCCTCATTTAATTCTTATTTAGTTTTATATATCATTTTATCGCTTAATATCAATTTTCATTATTCTAACTTATCGGCGCCGTTCAATGTATTATTAGCGGCACTGCAGATCATAAACTTTCGGTAAAAGTCACAATCAAGTCGTAGTGTGCAGCTGTTCTAGAATCCGACACGTGGAAAGAAATGTGAACGCGCGTCAATAAGATAATGCGGCGTCGTTTTGAGGTTCCATGATACGAGACCAAAGCACAGCAGCCATTGTGGGGACTCATTCGTCATTATCCACTTCTTCTGTTTAACCTACCAATTGATTTATTGCATGTTTTGGTACTTTCCCCTCCCAGTTCTCACATCCAATAATAATATTTTAATAAATAAATATCGATCTGTTGCAACAGAGTTGGTAAATTTCATTAGACACCTTCCATTGGGAACCAAATTCAATAACCACACATTTTCGATAGCCTTTGCTCAATCCTATCATCAATCCAACAGTTCCAAACTCCAAGGGAGTTAAAAGCAAGTTATTAATAAATAATGACGCTTAATTTAATATTTTATTTTCGTTTATCTTCAGTTTTAAATTAACCTATCTTTGAAATAAGAAGCGTTTCTGGTTTTGTCGATGCTTAAAACAATTTAATTTACAAGTAGATAATTTAAGTAGTACTTTGGATTTTGATGCATAAACAAATGGAGATTTAATTTACGCTACACTAATAATTGCAAGTTTGGGGACCTTCTAAGAGATTGAGCACGCCCCACGTGATAGCTATGGAGATCACATGACCTGAACATGCAAATCCAGGCACGTGAAAAGCCGCCGTGTGCCTGAAAAAGAGAGGAGAATACTGGAGATAAGGTTAGTTTCAAAGCCCAAAAATTAGTTCATTAGCTCTCTATATCTTCAAAATTTTGAACATGGCTTGTCAGTAAATCCTAAGGGCCACTTGTGACAAGGGAAAGTGTGTGAAAACTCCCCTGATTTTTAGTGATATTAAATGAAACCCCTCGTGCTTAAAATATCTAAATTATAGTCTAAAAAATCTCAAATTTCAATTAAGATTCGGGATCTCTAATTATTTGATTCGAGATTCGAGACGATTTTTCATTTTGATTCAAAAAACTGATCGATATTCAGAATTATTTTCGTTCAAAATCACAATTGAAACAAGATATAACGAGACCGGTTCATGACATAATATCCTTATTGTCATTCCTACTTTGTGTTTTGCAATAAGAATCAAAATGGAGAATTTCGCTTAATTTCACCAAACATCGAGGGTTTTGTTATTTTTCCCCTTGTAACAAATTGAATTGGCCTTTCCGTGTAAGAATATAAGACTAAATCATACAATCTCATCAAGTTGCGTATACATTTTCTTTAATATAACTACAGACTTCCTAAATGATTTTGTGTAATATTAAAATGCCACGTGGATCATAAACATTATAGAATCCAATCCATGTGATTACAAGTTTACAACACTAATTAATTTTAATTTACTAGAGTATCTATGAACGCCAACCAGTATTGAAGGGGCAAGGTTTTGGACTTTTAGACCACCACCAGTCTTCAAACATTTATACCAAGGTCAAAATTCAACCTCGCATTATGTTTAAGATGCCTAATGCTTAATTTAAATAGAGATTAAGGTTCACAATTAACAACAATGTCACAATGCTTATTTAGCAAGCCTAATTTGAAGTGAAACAAAAGTATAGCAGAATTTTTCCTTTTCGACAAATGGAGATGAGGTACAGGGTTAGCTTTTATATATGGGTTTTGCGCAAAATTTTTTATTTATGTAATTACTGCTCGAAGTTGTTATAAGGAATGAAAGCATACTTGTAAGCTAAAAAGGCCTCGCTGCCTCTTCCATCATCCTCTTTGCTCTTGTGAGTCTCTCTATCTCCTTTAAAACCTGAAAGTATTAGCGAAAAAATGGAGTAATCCCGTGTTATTATACCAAGAAACTAAGGGTTGAGTCGGAATTAGAAATTTTTTCACCTCCATAGTTAGGTCTTCTGGGGTTACGGCATCCAAGTCATCATAACCCAATTGACTAGCTACCTCTGTTATGAAGAAGAAGACGTCAAAAAATAATACAAAAATAAAGTTTGTTACATGACAAGGAAGAAAAATCAAGAGTATGTACTTTGGATAGAAACAGTTGCATCAGCCGTGGCATATCCATCTCTCATTTTTATATATAAAGCAGAAAGCTGTGGTAGCACCGAATGGTTGTTAGTTAGAATTGGCACTCAACGATCACATGACACAATATAGCCAATATCAAGGCAATTTTAGTATATACCAAATGATTACGCTTTTGGGGAAAAACAAGACCTTCATATTAGATCAAGACCTTATTTTTTGGAAGGTATATAGATCAAGACTTTAATACCTCTGATGCAGGAAGATCGCTCTGGTCCGTCCTTGCTACCATGTCTAAGGGAACATCAATCCATAATGATATTCCATGTCTTAAAAGTGCCCTGTTCATGTTTAAGAGCAAGTAAGATAAAATATTGCATTCACATTGTCTGCAATAGTTAATATAAGCAAAGGAATTGCTGCTCATTCAGCAGTTAATGAAATCTCATACAGATTAGTTGAACTCTGAACTGCACCATTTCCGGCACAAACTACAAGTCGACACATGGATGATAACTGCTTCAATACTTCAGTCTGCAGCAACAGGTCACTAAAAATATAAGCCAACTTATCATCCAAATTATTAACCATTTCTCCACACAAGCTCCAAGTCGTCTTCAGCAGAACAATAGAAGATTTATGTGCAACTACACCAATCTCAACCTATCAATAACTAAGCTTGCACACAAAATAGCAGCACAGCAATACCAAGCAAGTCTAAAACAATCACCTCAGCCTGCTGATAGCCCTTCTCATCACTCTCCCTGAAAGCTTTAGCAGCAGATTGACCACCAGCAGCTTCAAATACTAAACTATCACTGAATAGAGAGTGACCAAAAATACTAAGGCAACCTATAATATAACTATGGAATATCCCCAATCCATTATGACATAAATTCACACATACCTGTCAAAGTAATAATATCGTAATACATCTGCAAGAAGCTTCCCCAACTCAGTTTTTATTGCATTGTTCATCCCTTCACATCAAATCAATCGCAATATAAATATCTAGATCATCATAATGTTTAAGCACCCAAGTGCAATGCTGAAAATTAACAATTGCTTACCAACAAGAAAAATGGAAGTTCCTTTCAATTCCGGTGATATATCAGCTGCTTTCTTCTGAATCAAAACTGAGCAGTTAAAATAAGCAATTCAAACCCCCAGTAAGGGAAAAAAAAGTAGTTTTTTTTCCCTTAGTCCCTCTCACACTTCCAATTTACTAAAGAAAGCCAAATGTTGGCATCTCACCTTAACTGCAAAAGCTGAATCCTCTACAGCAACCTTTGTCGCCATATCTTACAATAAAAAAGGAAAAATCATTTGGTAAGACTGAGAAAATTTAACCGACAATCAAAAACAGCACAGCTTTTTTCTTTTTCTAATCTTCAAAGCTTATCATTAACCATTTGAATTAAATCTAATAATTAACTTCAAATTACATAAAATTGAATTATCTACCCTTCTCTTATCTCAATGTCATAACTATAGAGCTGTGAACTTCACTTCTTATAATTTCCAACTACTTCTCTGCGGCATATTATCAAACACAACATGGGCAGCAATAAAAATAAAGATGGCGAAGGAGAGTAAACTAACTGGAAGAAGTATCGTCAGTGACAGAGCAAGTGGTGATGCGAGGCTTCCGAGAAATAACGGGAAATCGAAGTGAAGTTCGAGTTGGTGCATGGAAGTGAAGAAAATGCCGATCAAATTTGATGAATTTTGGAGAAATCAATTGGGTAGTTGCTATTATCTCCATGGACTTTAGCAAGCAATCGCTTTGTATTTTTGTAAAAGAAAAATCTTCTTTAATTTTGCTCTTTGTAAGTTAGTTTAGTTATGTCTGTTTACTGTAACTTTCTACTCTAAAGTTCTGTATTTTGGGCTTTTTAATAAGTTTGGGCTTCAAAAGAATCGATATGAATTGAAGATGAAACAGGCCCATTTTTCTAATATTATATTCCATTTTATTATCCAAAATTCGAATTCTGTTTTATGATGGAACTAAAACATTCAATTTTAAGGAAATTATTTTAAATTACTTCTAAGATTTTGAAAGATGCATATCAAAATGTCAATTTTTTTTTTATATTTGTTTTTCCTTTCCTATTAGTATAATTATTTGAAGTGGATTTGGTATTCTGCTTATAAACACCTTTTTTTTTTAATTGGTTTTCTCTAATTTTGAGCTCCCCTTTTTTATCATATGAAATAATTCTATAGACACTGTTTGGTACATAATACTGATTGAGAATATAAAACATGTGCAATAGATTTGAGTGATTAATCATGTTGGTTTTCTACCCGTAACTTTATTTAGCTTATCAATTAGATTTGACTCTTGAGAGGTACGAGAGTGAAAATTTTTGGGATCTATCCATTCCCTTACCTTAAAATAAAAAGCATGCTGGCTTTCCCCATTTTCATTTTTTTTTTATTTTTTTTCTAACAAATGATTGATTGTATAAAAAAAAGGACCAAAAATACTTCAAGCCAAAATAGGCTAAAACATAAACACAACATTAACAATACAGTTCCGTTTAATACGAAACCTTCATACTTGAAGGAAATACGAATTTTCACACTGGGATCTATTTGTAGTACATAAAAAAAAAAAAAAAAAAATTATGAAACTGACTTAATCACCCACCTCTATCATTTGCCAGTGAAAATCCACATCCTGATGAGAAAGACAAAAATAGTCATCACATATACTGTACTTCTATCTGATCTGGATCGCAAACCTTGTTATTTTCTTTGTCAGGCCATAATTTTTTATTTATTTTGAAATTGGATTGTTTTGAATATGACTCGATGCAAAATTTTAACTGCTAAATACTAGGCCATTAAAACAGTGCAATTTGTCTTAAAATAATGAAAATACCCAGTCTTAATTGGTGCTTTAAATGAATATTTCATGATTCCTTTTATGAAAATAAACATTTTTTAAGATAGAATTTTTTTAACCCAAAAAAAAAAAAAAAAAAAATCATGGAATTGGCCCCTCATGTCATGCCTATTATCTCCTGGACATAGCAAAAATGGCCTTCGTATTCGTTCAATATGAATTTCACTTTGGCTATCAAGTGAATTTCTCATGTGCCAAATTCATTACACCCATACAACGGGATCAAATCTCATGGCTTTATAAATGCATGGAATTGCAGAAGCCATAATTGAAATGAAACAGAGCTTATTAGACACCTGAAGTTAATCTTCAAAGTTCAAACATTTCTATTGACAATTGGACATGGAATTACTACCAGAATGTACCACAGAGAATAAGAACAGATGCAGCAATAACAATTTTTGCTGAGTAGATTTGAAAAACTTCTGAATTGTTTATAATTTTTTTTACACATAAGGAGGAAGAAAAAAGTATGTAGATATATTATGTTCTTTGCTCACTCAGCATTATTAACATCGTGCACGACTTCAATAGTATGCAAGAACTGAGAGCAGCATTTCGTAATCCCTTTTTTTGCTTTTCTAAATCAACAATTTAAGCATAAAGAATCAGGATGGAAGTATACAAGATAACAAAACCTTCCAATATCCATAAGCGATCATATATATGCACAAAGCAATTTAATGCATCAAACAATAAATGTCATATCTCAGTTACCTCTGATTCTGCCGAGACAGAGAGCTCACTTCAGAAACAACTGGTACTGGCTTAACGTTCGCAAGGGAAATAGGCGTCAGCGGAGGAGAAGAAACGTCTTCAGACTTTTCTACGACTTTTGGAGACTCCAAAAGCCTTGATACATGTAATGCCATTGCTTTCTGGCTACTTGAGGGTATGGAGAAACTCCGAGGAACAGTCAATGGAGGGATTGGAAGAGGGGATGCTGTATTTGATGCTACTGAAGGCATCTTATTTGTTGAAGTATGTTCTTGATTTCTAAACATCAATGGAGCTGAGTGACCAACCAAACCAGAAGATTTTGCGGGCATGGCAGAGAAGCTAATTGGGGGCCTAGGAAGCTCATGAAGCTCACTTATTCTAGGAGAAGAAACAAGGGGAGGTGAAGCAGTAGGGGATATTCTTGGAGATGTTTTAGTATGAGGAACAGGTGCACGAGAAAGTAATCCAGAAACTAGTTGCGGAAGTTCGGTAGGGATAATGGGACCACTGGAAGATAAAGCAGGCTTTGTTGAAGATGGCTTACTAGTTAATGGACCAGAGAATGATTGTCTTTTGATTTTCTTCGTATCAGTACTATTAAACATGTCAAGTCGTGGAAGTACAAGACCCTCTCTCAAAGGTGGGGGCAGGTTGGTAGAGGCGTTATTACTGTCACTCTCTTTGAGAGAAGGGTGCGATTTTAAGGCAGCAGAACGCTCAGACAAGTGAGCATCACCATAATCTCTGTCTTTCTTCTCCTCCAAAGGAGAAGAATGTGACAAATTGTAGGTGCGTCCACTGGAGTTAGTTGGTCTTGCATGGGGAACAGAAGAACCCGTTCTTGAGGAGATTGGGACTTTTGCATCAATAGGCATGGGCAGAACATACGTGCTTGATTTTCGAGCAGATGATTGCTGCATTTGCCTTATTTTTTCAGCTGGATCAATCTTCCTATCTGCAAATATTGGGGCTGAAAAGCTACTTCCTCCTCGTTCCCTATGTGATGCCAGGTACTCTTCTGGGTTTTTGTCCCAGTTTACCTATAGTTTGCATAAATAATCTCATAAGTTTAAAATGATGACCTCAATTGGCATAACTGAACATTGACAATAATAAAATGGCCATTATTCTAAAGTTACAGTGAACAAACAAAAATGAAGACATGAGAAAGCTTCAATGTACATGCAACCGATCATGAACAGGAATTCCATTTCATGATTTGCATCTAACACTGCAGAAGGGAACATCATATCTAAATAAAGTACATTCACAATCATCAGTTGTCAAATCTTTGGACTATAATTGTTTGAGGATCCAAACCTCTGCATTTTCCACCATTGAAGCTTGGGGAAATGAAACACCATCTTCATCTACCTGCAGAATAAACAACTATATCATCCAACGTATATAAGATATAACAATTAAAAGAAAACATAAGTCTAAATCGCATTTAAGCACTCCATATGATCATCAAGTCCACCAGTAATGACATGCCTGAATTGCACAGCCGACAAGCCAAAAGACAAGTGCTATGTTGAAGGGATTTAAGTTGGAGGAACCAATCAGACAAATGGATCATCTGTTCTTTCTTTTACAGCATGTTCAGATTGGGCTTACTGGTCCAAACTTAATAGCATATTGTAATTATGGAATCTAACTCGAGTGGGAATACCATTAAACGCTTTTGCCCAATTTTCCAATCATTCCGATCATTATTTTTATATAAAATTGCAAACTTTTTATTTTCAACATCAAAGAGGAACCAAAATAGGTAAAATGTATTACAATTAACAAATGAGACCTGAGGAGTGAAAAGTTTTGGAATCTTCAAACCACTTAAATAAAGGGTTTAGTTGTGTCAAAGGATGCAACCATCGGATGTAAAGGTGGTTTAGCTCCCATCCAAAACCACCTTAGATTCAGATGAACACATAACTGGAGGATTAGAAAGCAAGTGACCTCATCCCTCAATATAGGTTTCCACACTTACTCTATATCCGACTGGCAGATTGGAGGATAAACTCAGCATTACTCCATAATTCCATTAAATACAATGAACTTTAAGTGAAATATCATCAATCCAGGGATTCAATTTTCAATGCATGTATCTCTCATGCAAACTGAAGAGTGGCTGACTTTACTATGATTACAAGATATCACAACTCCACCACTAAATGCAAAAGATGGTAATGAGTCAAGCCTACTAACTCTTTCGTTTATGACCAACATGAAAAAAAATAATTCATCAATTTGCCGTGGTCTATCTTCAGTCTTCACAGCAAACGTAAAGCACACACTTGCATGCAGCCAATGTTAACACAACTGGACAACACCATAACTATACACACACGACACTGGAATAATTTAGCTCTAATACACTAATATTATGTGACCAAAATGAAAAGCATGCTTCACTTTCTAATAAAGGTAAACAATCCAACCTCCACTACTAAAAGATAACCTCAAACGTTATCCATTCTAGCAAATATCTACGGCAAGGAACCATGAAAATCACATGATAAGACTATGCAGCTCATTCAATAAAGCATGAATCGTGGATGAGAATAGATCCTTCAAAATGTCACAATCAGGAAAAAAAATTACCAACATTATGAAATTTTGTGAAAACAGCTGTTACAATTGAAAAATTAAGCATCACAATCGAAAACAACATAAATCATGAGCAAAATTGGCATACAACAATTTGAGAGTTGTCGTACGACAAGAAAAACAAGCCCACAAAGACCATTTTCCATATGAATGAAATAAAAATTCAAGTGACAATAGGTCCTTACCTCCATTGAATTCCTTGATGTAGAAACAATGTCAAGCTCCTGCTTATTCTCTCTGTACTCAAAACTCAATTCCCCCGCCTCATTAGCATCATAGCTATCCTCACCATCTTCCCCATCAATATCTTCAAGTCCAGAGAATTGGTAATCAATATGTTGCCTTTCCGCAATCGATCTAACATGAGTGTCAACTGCCTCAAGTGATTTAAGTCCCTTCCTAAAGAAATTCAACTATATCCAGTACGGAACGAGAGAAACCAAGAAAACATATTAAGATCCAACTTACAAGGAGTGAGAGGTCAAGGTAATTGAATTTGCTAGAAAGGGAAAAAATAACCTGAGCTGCATGGTGTCGAGCAGCCTGAGTTAGAAGACTTCGGTACTGCCCTTGTTTGAGAGACTTCAACCGAAAAACACACAGTGTTGCCTCTTCTTCATATTCATCATTGGCAGCTTGCAATTGCTGCTGCAAAGTAAAACTTTCACCTTTCCCACTTTTAGATTTTCCTTTTTCTTTTCGTTGTGCCATCACGTATTCACATACATTTCTGAAGATCAAATATCAAATTCAGAAGAAAATCGTTTCAACCAAATGGAAATGAGTCTTAAAGATACAAGGGCAGACCTTTTTTCATCGCATTGTCGTTTCATATCCTGCAACAGTAAACACAAAAGATGTCACTGAGCTGAATGACGTTGATAACTATATAATTACACAGTCAATGTGAGTGGGTAGTGCAAAATGATGGAAACCTTCACCTTCTTAGGCTAGGCAATAAATAGACTGCAAAACAAGAGGGGAGGGAGCAGGATGTTCAACGACTACCTTACATCCGTTCTACTTAATTAAGAAATAAATCCTACACCTAATATTCATGCAAACAATTGGCTGAGCCATGCCACCAGATATCATTGATGCTCATCAAGGCTTTTGAAGCAGCTACAAAATTCCACTAGTTAAATAATGACTTTGGGCAAAAAAAATCTTCAAGGACCAAGACAAGATCATTAAAAAAGTGGAGCAACACCTTACACCAGCATTCTAGTAATAATGGCAAGAATATATTCCTTGGTCCACGAGGTGGTAGCACCTTATGTATGCCCGCAAAATCAGGCATATATGAATAATTGTGAAAGGATGCGGTAAAGCAAACAACTATTAAGAAATTAGAAATTGCAAATTCTTTCTCTACTCTAATAAACAAAGGAAAAGCTAGGGACATTAGTACAGTCCCTTGAGCAACTATCAACCAATAAACGCTAAAAGGAGCACGGAATTTCCCCATAATGATGGAAACAAAACATGGCTTCAAAGTCAATCAAACAAGGCAGCACCTACTCTCTGCATATTTTACCGAGACATTATGCATGAGTCATAGTCTAAAACACCTCAATAGTAACAGCTTGACTGGCACCACCATATGGGAATAATGTAACATACCTCAACTGTCCGAAGTTCATTGAGAAGAGATTCTGAAGGATTAGTGATTGTCAGGAATATATTTGAGCGCTGAAGTACAAAAAATAAAAAATGTAATATCAGGTTGGCCAAATTTTTGCAAAAGAATAAGAAAAAGCTAACCTACAATTTACAACAAGACAATAAGCACTCACATAGCTATCGACAAGCTTTTGAAGTTCAAACTGCACTTCACCCAACATTAACAAAACGTTACCTGTCAATAACATCAAAAATATAAAATAAATTTATAAAAAAAAATATATATATATATAATATATATATATATATATATAATATATATATATATATATATATTTTGAAATCGTTGGAAACCCCGCCACCAAACCACCCATTCTGGGCCGCGGCGCAGGTAAAACCCCCGGCTGCCCCAGGCTCTTACAAGAAGTTATATATATATATAACTTTCAAAAGTCGTATACAATTTAAAACATCTGAAAGGTCAAACTAATAAAAATAGGGGCCTGCAGCATATCTGAATTTTCCTAACAAGTATCTAATAATAATCATGAAAAAATATTATTTTGGTCAAAATTGTTGTTTGCTTGATAAAGCTTGAAGGATCAAGAGCATTAGACTAGAATCTAACTTTGTTATTGGAAAGACAATAGAATATTTACCCTGTAGATTACTACTCTAGAGGTTTTATCATTTAATTTACAAGTCCGTAATTTTATTTTCCAAAATGAAAAGCTTCCTCGCATTGACATGTGCACCAAAAATGAAATGGAAACCCCAAACTTAATTGGTGATAAAATGGCTTAGCTTCTTAGATTTCTATAAGATTCACTCTTCTTATAACTAAGTCGGCCAGCATAATCCCACATCCTACATCCTACAAAGAATGCCTATAACAACATTTGAAATAAACAAATGTTTAAAAAAAAAATTAAAAAAAGACTGCAACAAAATTTTTGATTCACTTACTACTTTCTTCATCATGATGTAATGAGGTTTTCTCCATCAGACAAGAACCCATTTCTTGCAGCGACTCCGAAAATTCTAAAAATCACAAATCGTGTCAAATTAAGAAATAGCTGTCATAGCACAATAAAAATTAACAAATTCCATATCACACTTAAAATAGACATTGAGCACATACAGTTTCCGCACACACATCAATCATGTTACAATCTAAACAGAGCAATATATTGTATCTTTTAGCAAAACCTATAACTGCCCTAACACAGAGAAGTTAAACAAAGTACCACATTAGGGAATGACCTTAAATATGATCATATCTAACCCGTATTCCAGCACGTATGAATACAAAACTCACTGTGTTACATTTTACCAAGTAAACAAATTTTTCAAAAATGCTTAAGTTTAAACTATTACCGAAATCATAACACACGAAAAAATAATCTGAGAAATCAAAAACAAATATATAGACAAATAAGTAAAGCAATCAATCATTACAAAACCAAAAATTTAGCAATAAAATTAAAATTTAGCAGAAAATGTTTACCATATGCACTGTTAGCAGTGGCAGCAGCTGCAGAGAGTAAGCTATCATAGCAATCACGCATATCTTGCATATCCTACAAAAAAAAAAAAAAAAAAAATTCTCAATTACTATTTCTAACATTAAAAAAAAAAAATCGATTAAAAAAATTAAAAACTATACCTGAGCAGCCTGAGCGAGCTCATCAATCCGAGAGGAAGAAGGCAGAAAGTCGATTTTGTCCTTGGTATCGCTTTTGTGATGTGCAAATTTTCGCAACTTAGAGAGCGATGACTTCATTTCTCGCAAAAACAAAACCCTAACACTGTGTGTGAGCCAACAAGATGCAGAAAAGTTCTCTGCTTATTATTATTATTTTTTTTCCCTTTTTGATTTTGAATTCTGAATTCACGAATGTTGAATAAAAAGCAGAGCTCACTTGTGCTGTGTTTGGGTGGAAAAAACGACTTTCAATAAAAACAGATCAAAGAAAGAATAAAATTATACTCTAATTAAATTATTTTAATGACATAGTAATAAAGTTAGTGAAGATCCAAATTTGACTATTTGACTTTGTGTAATTTTGATGAAATAATGATTAATTAATTAATTAATTAATTTGACGAGCACAAAAAATTAAGAACTTTTGGAATTAGGAAGATATTTTTGTAGAGTTTTAGAAAGAATATGACGTGGCAATTAAGATGGGTATAAGTAGGCACGAGACAGTTATGGTTACAGTTGTAATTCTACAAGGATATGTCGTCAGAGTCAAAGATTGATGACAAGGAAAGATGAATTTACAGAACGGAAACTACTCGTTCTTTGACCGATGGTTAGTGGGTCAGACTCAAATCTCCTTCGCTATTGAAATACCCATTCTGTCCCTCCACTTTGTATTTGACTGCGGGTCAAAACTCAAAAGCACTAGGGACTTAAATCTTCCTCCATACGTTAAGAAATGTCTAAATGAATATTTTCTCATGTATGAGAATAAATTTCTGAGTTATGTCTTGATAGATAAATAATAAAGAATTTCAAGCCATGTATCGGTGAATTTTTGGGCAATGCTATAATATGTGTATTCAGAGTCGTTCCTAAGGGGCGTGACTTGGTAGTATATAATTCAGAATCTTATTTTGAGATCTTGGGTTCGAATCCATAAAGTTCGTTTCTTATAAGAGTCTGTGACAACTAGAGATTTTACTTTCTCCGCTTAAGCCCGGAATGAGTGGTTTGACGGTGAATCTTCCAACGATTTAAAAAATCTATATTATAAAGCACCATGGTGTGTGAGGAAAGAGAAGGCAACCAATGGTTAGGATTAAAAGAGATAATGTATCAAAATGATATCTTTATGTGGCTTAATTGGCGTCTTAGATCATTTCATTATAATATAATGGCTGATAAAGAGTCCTCAATTATAGAATCTCTATAAAAATGAAAAATGAAAACTACAAAATAAATTAAAGAATAAAATCATTTATTAATGGAAAATGAAAACTACCAAATAAATTAAAAAAATAAAATCATTTCATTATAAAATATATCTGAAAATTAACAAACAAATTAAATAACAAAATCTTAATCTCTCTGTAAATTTTGTAACACTGTGCTGTAGGCACGAGCAATATCTAGTATATATATAGAGAGAGTCTCAATAGACAATGTTGACGGCTGATTTTGGTCTCAGGGGCAATAAGAGTCTTTTACTCCCGAGACAATCCTCCTCCAACTGTGAATTTGTTTTGTTTATGGGAAACCAAAAGCAAATTTGGCAAAAGACAGATAAATGCACCAATCAACAAAGAGATTTAACGTGGTTCGGCGGATCAGATCCAGCCTACATCCACGGGCACAAAACAGACGATGTTTTATTACCGAAATATGTTTCTCTCATATGTTTTGTGTTTACAAGTCTAATTCTCTATTGTTCTCTCATTAACTAACTTCTGCTTACCAATGTGCTTTCTCCTCCTATTTATAATAGCAAAAAAACGATTTCCTTTTCCCACAAGAATATGATAACTTATCTCCTTATCCCATAAGAATATGATAACTTATCTCCTTTATCCCATAAGAATAAGATAACTTATCTCCTTACCTCATAAGAATAAGATAACGTATCTCCTTACCTCATAAGAATAGGATAATTTATCTCTTTATCCATAAGAATATGATAACTTATCTCTTTACCCCATAAGAATATGATAACTTATCCCATAAGAATATGATAACTTATCTCCTTACCCCATAAGAATATGATAACTTATTTCTTTATCCCATAAAAATATGATAACTTATCATCTGAAGCCAGGGCCGGTCCTGAATTTTTTGGTGCCCGGTGCGAAGGTTCAAAATGTGCCTTTTTTTTATTACGAAAACATGTTTAAAAAATAATATTTAACGAGGGCTGGAACCCAGTCGAAGCTGGGGGGCTCGGCCTTCACGCCCAAATTATATTGCTTAAGAAAATATACAAAGGGGGGACATAGTACCTAAACCCCGACAACAAAAAATACAATCAAATACAACCATTCCTAGCAAAGCTTCTTGAAATTTCAACCTTTAAGAAATTGTCTTCTAGCATTTTTTGAAGCAAAATCATCAATTATATCATCATACTCCAAGTCTTCAATCTCATCCTTTTCAATGCATAAGATAGCTAATCCATTTAGTCTATCTTGAGTCATGGTGGTCCGCAAGTAAGATTTTAATAATTTCAATTTTGAAAAACTTCTTTCTGCAGATGCCACGGTCACAGGTACAGTCAATAGTACACGATAACAATCATAACATTAGGACACATGTTGGTTTCTTTTACAAAGTTTGCTATTTCCATAGATGTCCAAGGGTTATTAGAGAGAAATGCTTCTTCAGGTAACATCATTTGCAACACCTGTAATTCAGAGCATAAGTCCGCTCCATCTATATCCATGTTTCAAATGTGCTTCAAGATTCATACAATTTTCTTTTAACTGTTGATCATCCAATGAAATTAACTTCGGTGCATCAAACAAGAAGCCAAAAATAGATTCAAAAGCTTTTAACTGTTCAAATCTGTTTTTCAGTTGAGAAAGAGCAATATCCACTATAACAAGAAAATAATATGTTCTAAATGATTCTTCAATAGACTGTTGTTCCCTTTCATACCATCAACTTCATCATGATGTCTTTTTCTAGGTCTATGACGTTTAGTTTGAAAAACAGGTTCAATTTCCGAATCTAGTGCAATTTCTTTAGCATCACGCATGGCAGAAGCAAAACCAGTTTCTCTGTAGTTTTCAAAAAAGATAACAAGTGCTTCCAGTGCCTTTACAGCAACATCAAGACGCATGTCTTCAGATTGTAATTTTTTGCTCACCATGTTAATCTTCAACAAAATGTCATACCAAATAACCAAACTTAATACAAAATCAAAACTGGAAAGTTCTCCTAATGCTAAACATCCTGCATCCCTACTCAATTGGGGATTCTCAGTAATTTCCACCAACGTAAACAAAGCATTTCTAACTTGGGATACTTGAGATTTAATTACTTTAACACTTTCAATGTGACTTTCCCATCGAGTAGCTGACAATGACTTCAAAGTTAACCCATCAATATGTTCAAGCAAAATATTCCAACGCTTTGTAGAGTTGGAAAACACCGTATATATGCATTGGCATGCTCCAAAAAAAGATTTTGCTTTAACACATGAACTTGCCATATCACAAACTACTAAATTAAGACAATGAGAATCACATGGCATGTAAAAGGCTCTGGGATTTATCTCTAGCAATCTTTTCTGAACACCTTGGTGTTTCCCTTTCATGTTAGATCCATTATCATAACCTTGTCCCCTCACATTATCAATATCAAGATCAAAAGACTTTAGGACATCTTGTAACTCATTAAAAAGTCATTGTCCTGATGTATTTTCCACACTTAAAAACTCAATGAAATACTCCCTTATATGTATTGACCTACTTGACAAGTCAACACATCTGAAAATTAAAGTCAATTGTTCCACATGACTTGCATCAGGAGTACAATCAAGAATGACAGAATAAAATTTGGATTCTTTTACTTTTTTAATGATTGCGATTTTGACTTTTGAAGCTAAAGTAGCTATCAACTCATTTTGAATTTTATGGCTCAAATAGTGGTGATGAATCGCTTTATTCTCAATGAGTCGAAAATGCTCTTGCATTATTGGATCAAACTCCGCAATCATTTCAAGTAAACCTAAGAAGTTGCCATTACAATCTTCATAAGGTCTTTCATTTGTTCCACGAAATGCTATATTACGTATGGTTAAACATTTCACAACAGCAATAATTCTAAGCATCATTGTTTCCAATGATTTGTCTCTTTCTTGATTCGCATTTGAAATTCTTTATCAATTGTCTGATTTTTTGTCAATCTACGTTTCAACTCAACCCAAGTTCTCGAATTAGTGAGATGATCTTTACTCTTTTCATGTTGATCAAGTTTCACACCAATATGTCTCCAATCACTAATTCCATCTTTTGCTAACTCGCTTTTTGAGGCAATTGTTTTAAACAATTTACAACAAAAGCAAAAGATTTTATCCAACTCTTTTGAGTACACGAGCCATTTCCTATCATAAATTTCACCCGTTGGTAATTTTCGATCATAGTAGTGTGAGGAAAAATTTTCTAGAGAGTTTGTCTTTAGGGTAAGTGAGATTAGTTTCTCGAATTGGTCCATTTTCTACAAGTAAGGCTCTCATTTCTGCATTAAGACCATCCTAATTTCTTGGATCATAAATGTTTAAATGGAATGTAGGTTCGGGAGATTCAATATTTTCCTCTACACCAAGATGATCATCAGAAACATTTAAATCTATATCACCACCATTTTCTTCTAAATCACCACCATTATAACCACCAATTTCATGATCATGAGACTCCCCAACAATATTTTGTGACTCTTCACCAACATCATTTTCTCTCAAATTTTCAACCGACTCATTCTTTGTAGAGAAAAATTTATTAAGAGATCCTCTTAACTTTTCAGCAATTTCATTATCCTTTGCTTTTTTTTTCCTTTTCATATTACCAGAGAGTTGTTTCCTAAAAGACATGACTTCAATAATTTATTTGGAAAAATTACCTACACATGATATAACAAAAATTCTTATCTCAATTCAACACTGAAAATAAATATTGGATCCAGAATAAGAAAAATAATCAAACAAATATTAAAACACACGCATATATGGAAATAAAAATAATCACATGAATTCAAGCAAACCAAATACTGACTCTCTTTTGAAATTATCATCCGAACTGAATCAATCTACAAATAACTCATGACCCAATTGATCAATTCCCATATAAACAGGAGCTACTTCCAAATATGAACCGGAAAGAGTTTAATTTCTTTTTTGAACAAAACTAAACCTTATTGCAATTTGAAAACATAAACAAATTGGAAACTAAACCTTACTGCAATTGCAAATCTGCAATTTGGAAACATAAACATTAACATAAAATTATAAAAAAAAAATGGAAAGAAACATCACCTGAATTTTGACTTATGAGATAAAGAAGAAAACAAAGAAACCCCTTTCTTTCGACACCCACTTCTCTTTTCTTTTTCTTCTTTGAAGTTCAAAACGCGGCTAAAACACCACTGCTTCTTTCAAGTTCGTGCTTCCTCGAATGCAACTCTCGACTCTGCCAATGGCGCTGTTACTGCTGCTGATGCAAATGGGTTCTCATGTTGGTGCCCTTTTTTTCAATAAGTTGCCGGTTGGTGCCCTTTTTTTCAATCACCTGGTGCCCTTTTTCAGTTTTTTGGCCTTGGGCCCTGGACAGCAGCCCTTGTGGCACTGTCCAAGGGCCGGGCCTGTCTGGAGCATATCTCGCTACGTCCTCGGTCTTCATGAGGTCGGTCAATGGTCTTTTGAACTGAGAATGCTGATGTCGATCTGATAATACACGGTCATCCGATCTTAAGTGGTCGATCACTGATCACCAAGTGCTCGGCCCCTTACCGTTGGCGTATGCAACATCGAATGGTCGGGTCGGCATTAATGGTCTCGATCAAGAAGGGAGTTACCCTTTTACCCATGTCGTACTGCTTAAATATCATAGTGCTTAAAAAACACCATCAACAGACAACATATTGCAATATATGTAAATTGTAATAATTCAAAAAAAAAAAAAAAATTACAAACGAACTTTGATTGTCCAAGGGAATTTGGTCAGCAGCAAATTCTTGCTAGCCATGGCAAATGCAGTGTCCCTAAAAAATAAATAAATACAAGTATAAAGAATCAACTTAATTCATTTGATTGATAATTACTTGTTTGATTAAAAATAATTAACAATAAGTTTGAATCTTTCTTATTCTATAATAAAGAAATCCAACACGTCATTGCTGATTTCCTTCCCCACACGTTACGTAAAAGAGTTAATTTAAGTTTGTTATTTTTTAAAATAAAACAAAATTATCCAATGAATTATAGATTGCATTTGATTAAATTGTCGTACTCTTAAGGTCATAATTATTATTAGTTTTGAAAAAACTTATTAATTTACAGCAATATATCCAAGGTTGACCAAATCCTCAAGGTATGTGCAAAATTGTAACAACCTTAATTAGCTTAAACAAATTAACTAAACACCGCTGGACCTTGATTAATCAAAAGTAATGGAATGGATCTAGTAGTTGAATCAAGTTGTGCTAAATTTTTTATAATTTATTATAATACGTGCATTTATAGTAATTAATAATTAAGATTTAATTACTTGTAAATTTTTATACAATAATTACAAGTCACAATTTGTAAAATATTTAGAGCAAAACTAGTTCAACATCGAATCCAAGTTCATCTAGAAGAAGGAAAATTATAATCATATACTCAATATTTGACATTTACAAAAAAAAATTTAAAAATTTAAAAATTTGGAACTTTGTTCACCGATCCGCCATTTGGATATATAATTGAAAAGTGTATATTTATATGTTACAAAACATGTAGACATTTGTTATACTTTTTAATATTTAGGTGAATCAGTTAATAAAGTTATAAGATTTATATATTTTTTTTAATAAAGTGTCAAGTATTAAGTATTCGATTGATAATTCCCTTTAAGGTCCTGAGTTCGAATCCATGAAGTGTGTTTAATGTAAAAGCCTAGGACAACTAGAGATTTTACCTGCTCCGCTCAAACACCAAATTAGTGGTTTGACGGTGGAGTTTTCAACGTTGCAAAAAAAGAAAGTCTTGAAGCATGAGTTGCTGTCACGATCACAATCACAAGTAGATGAGATTTTATCTGGTTTACACTAACCTAATTAACATGTACTTAGTTTAGCCCCGAGGCCTCCTAACCAAACCCCAAAGACACAATGCAGGCCCATGCCCAATGAGCACCAACACCCGTAACCGAAGGGCCATCCAAAGGCCAGCCCACGTAACGCCCAAATTCATAAACGCCATTCATAAACCCATCCGTTCCAGCCTACAACGGGCAAAAAAATAGTATTAATTCCTCGTGAAGTCGACCCAACGGACGGGCAGTCAAAGAGGGAATAAAGACACACGTTACTAGAGCATGTATATATAGGAAACGAGGCTTCAGGAGGAAGGACATGAAACATCTATCTCCCCAATATTCGACTTCAAGCTCGATAACTCCCTATTCATAGCTCTCAGCATTTCCCGTCTACCGCCCTCACGGGGACCCATTGGGATCGAGGTAACATCTGACCTTCATCCATTGTTCTACGACCTTAACACCTCATTCTCATCACTGACTTGGGCGTCGGAGTGCCTACGGCATCCACCACACCGGTGGGTAGATCCTCCACGCTCACCCTACCTCTTTGTTTTGCAGGATCGCCAGTGCCCCATACGAAATCTCGATTGTAGACCTCGGGTGAAAACTAGCGTCTACAGTATCAAACCCAAAGTTGCACCACAATAATTAATATGATCACATTAATTTTAATAAAAATTAATAAAGTGTTTAACAATTAATAGTTCTTAATCAGAAGATTACTTGAGAGACACTATACGACTTGAGCGATTGCTTGTACCTTAATCAAAGATATGCACATGTTTTCTATTTAATTAGGATAACAAATATTTAATAGATGGAAGTGGATTATGGAATACCCAATTTCCTTTTGTAGAAATTTTTTGGATGAGATGAGAATTTAGACAATAAAATATAATAAGTCCAAAAAATGAGGGTATAACTCAGTTTATAATCCTTAGATGAATGTGTGAGTGTGAGTGGATTATGAGAGACATAGTTAGAAATTGAAAGTTCGCGATTAGCCAAGGTTCTGACCCTATGCAGAATTAAACACAATAATCCAGACAAGTCCTGATTATTGTAACTATGGAATTCTTACAGGAAACTACAATATCAACCAATTATAATATAACCCTAAAATATTAATTCAATGAAAAATATAAATGCAGAAAATAAATAAACATCACACAAAATCAACACAATATTTTGGTGATGAAGTGGAAAACTCGTGCGAGTAAAAAACCACTCCGGGTTTCTCGGCTACCAGCCCATTCCACTATGTAGAGAAAAACTTACAGCGATGGTCAAGACCTATGGTGGCAACTCCACCGACTCAAGTACCTCTAGACTGCAAGAACTCAAGGAACTCCTCAAGCCCGTATCCCACGGTTTTCTTCAGATCCTCTGAAGTCTCTGAGTGAATCAACTCTGCAACTCTGAACGTCGGAACTCCGACAGCCAATCTTTTTCCTTGAGAACTCTGAAGGTTTAGGAAATTGGGTTTATTGTGTTGATGGTTTAACAAAGAACGTTTTCACCAAAACAAAGAAGACGAGAGAACAATAAGTCTTCAAGGTGAAAACAAAGAGATTGAAAACTAAGAATGTGTTTAGGTTCAAAGGAATGTGTTTTCAACCGTTGTGAAGGTGGCTCAATATTTGTTTATATAGGTAGGGCAAAGGAAAATGGTTTCTTAGTGTTATTTTAGCTTAAAAACGTGTCTAAAATATCATACTTACGCACGGGAGTTTGAATGCACTTTAAACGCAACTCAAACGTAAAGTTTCTGCCTGAAAATGTTCGAACGCAAATACGAACGCCACACGAACACGGATTGCGGATTGGTTTTCAGGGGCAACTTAAAACGCTTGTAACTTTCTCGTATCTTGGCCAAATCCTGAGTTCTTTATATGTACGCGATCGTCTTCGAGTCTACATTCCAATGCAACTGACTTCATATCAATTGGAGCTCTAAATATTCTGGAATATGCAAAAGAGTAAACATCACTCTGAAATCTCTATCTCATGTTGTCCAAATACTTGTCCAATTACTCCGAGATCT